>JAUUDZ010015053.1:0-11458 GCA_032361705.1 Panulirus versicolor | reverse complement strand
CCGCGCGTCTGTGAGGTGTGCGTGTGTGTGGGAGGGTGCGTGCAGGCAGTGTGAGGGAAACTGCTCACATTCACGCACTCTCTCATGTTCACTGCACTCTCAACATCCATATTAACAGACATACAACTGACATATGCTCCGGTGTGTGTGTGTGTGTGTGACAAATTGGGGAACTGATAGTATCATAAACACGTCACGAAATGTATAGTGCTTGGAGATGGCGGCTGACTGAGGGATGTGACATCACAGCCCATGCCCCTGGGTGCTGTGAGGCCGCGCCACAGCATAGGACACTCCCACGATGCTGTGAAATCACCCTCCCATGTTGATGCACTGGTAACCTCTGTATTTTCTACAATTGCCTCCACCTACCCCCTAGCCATGTACCCTTCTCCCATGCTATCCCTGAAAAAAAAAACTTGGCATATGTGTATCTAAACAAATAAACGTCTTATAACAAAAATGAATGAATAAATAAATTGTGTGTGTGTGTGTGTGTGTCCCAAACCATATGGCCATTGATCCTCACCAGCAAGACCTCCCAGCCTACAAAGACCCCAACAACAGACCAACCAGGAGACACAGACACCCAACAGCTTTATTACAGAGGCCATTGCGAACTTTAGCATGCTGTAATCTCGCGCCATTAAAAGTCTGAAATGGCTGTAGTTACGTACGCGGCTGAGAGATGGCGCTGGTGCGGGAAATGTACATGGAAGACCCACTTGAAGAGTTTGGTCAGCCGTTACGTTACACAGTGAACGTAAAACATCGAATAATATAACGTTACTAAACATCGCCTGCAATGTTATAACTCCGGAGTGGAGAGTCACCTCCGATGGACGAAAAGGAGTACAATCTCGTCATGGAACTACTTCTCACACCAAAGGAGTCTGTCACTTCCCTGCTACTGATTGAAGCTTAACCTTGAAGCTGTAGGAGGGAGCTGTACCCTCCTCCCAATAAAAGAGGGGACCTGGCATTGTATAACAACTCGTTAAATCGTGTTGATGCATCATTCCGGCAACAGGCATCCAGATGGATGCCTGTTGAGTCTTAACGCCTTGACCATCAGAGTACATATATCCTTTGGGTATGATGGCTCGCCTGGCCTTTGACTTGATCCTTAAGGGTCATTTCAAAGGCCAGGCTATCATCACACACGAAGGTCGAACTGTTGCGCCCAAGTGTCGAACTGTCGTGATCAAGGGTCGTACAGTTGTACTCAAGGGTCGTGCCGTATTGCTCAATGGTTATACTTTCTTGCTCAAGGGTCGTGTCGTGCGTTCAAGGGTCGTACCCTCGTCCTTAAGTGTCTCATAACATCTTCCTGACGTGGGTTCAACTACTTTCAAAGAACAATGCAAAAAAAAAAAAAAATCCAAAGTAGCAACACATGAAGCAAAAGATATATGATAATTTCTCACTGAAAGAATGTAAATGAAAAATGCCTGAGACGTTTGCGTGGTACCTGCAGGGAAGTAGAGCGAGTGACTGGGAGATGTACAAGAGAAAGCGGCAGGAAGTAAAGAGAAAGAGGTGGTGATTCATTTTCTCCTTTTACACCTACTCATACCACACTGCTGCATGTGTTTACTTAAAGCTTCTTATGAAACTGTCTTTTCCTCACTTTCAATTTACGCTTTACGATAAAAACGCAAACAAACACTTGGCTGAAATATAATGCTTCATTTCCGACTTGAAACAGATAAAGCGAAAAATACAAGTAAACTTGATAATGTCGGGGTCAAACATGTTCTTGAGGTGAAGGTGAAACACTGAAGAAATAAGATGGTACTGTCGAAAGCATAAAGTAGGCAGGCCTTCCCTCCATCTTTAACAGACAAGGTCGAAACAAATCGGTACATAGGATTAAATGGGAAAGTCAAACAAGAGAAGACCTGATGGCCTATGGCGGGGTTATCTGCTGGAGGTCAGTACACGAGATAACAAGATAAAAGAAAACTTAATGGTCTATGAAACGAGATAATCTGCTGGAGGACAGTAAATGGGAGACCCAGATAACATAGGAGATGATGGTCTATGGGTCTTCTTACGGTGTTCCCCATATTTTCAAGTAGGTAGGGTCCACGCATGTCGGCCCCTGGCATCAAAACCCTTTTCCTGTCCAGTAGTTTAAAAGTTTGCCATATCCTTCCTCCCACTTTGCCATTCCAGCGAGAGATTCTCATCGTTCGTAGGTTAGGATCAGATCCTTCCACTATATCTTTTGTCTTCAAGTGTATATTACGACTTGCCTTTCGAGTCTACTTGCCAAATGAGTATTGGATCAAAGCTAAGTGTATTCCAGTGACTCAAATGTTTCACTGAACCGATGCAGACCGTGATGAACCTTTCAGTTCTCTTCTAACTCCAAAGTTTCTCTAGCTTTTCCCCCATAATACTAATCTTTATTGGTTTTTTTCTACTAGAGAGGATCATAATTTCCCAAAATCTCCTCTGACTTTTCTCTAAGCTCCCTGCTGTGACTTTTAATCAATCAGCTCAACACTTTTAAAGAATTTCTCAATATTCTCATCATCAAATTCACCAATGCTCTGTTCTTTTCACCTTGAGAGTGGATGAGTTAAAGACTGCTGTTCTTTTCTTGAAGCTTAGCTCCTCCTTTATTTCATTTCTATTGCCTGAACTAAGTGTGTGTGTGTGTGTGTGTGTGTGTGTGTTTACTCATATGGTAATAGAGTTGTTTTAAAAAATCAAGGATTATTGTGTGGTAGCTCAGGTGAGGGAGTTTCAGGATCAAGAGAAGGTGTAGATGAATGAAAGTGCAAGTGTAAAAGAAATTATTGCATATCAACGTGATCCTTTAAATCTACAAGAAATCTTTCCATGGACGTGCTAGTGGAAGACAAATGCTGAGTCTGGGTGTGGGTTGAGATGCATGGCTGAAGCCTCAATACCTGTCGAATTCTGTAGCGACAGAGATGGACGAGTGAGCACCAAATTGGGTGGTTTGGGTGGCGGTTGTGGCTTAGGCAGAGGAGCAGGCTTGCTTGGTTTCAACGGCTCTGCAATATTTGGTGTCAACGAGTCTGCAACAACAGCACAAAACCGCCCACCAAATGAAATTTTGAGACCCTGTAACTCAAGACCACATTCTGAAACCACCCTTGCAATAAGTTGTCCAGCTACCAGTCAGTTAAACATGTAAATTCAGTAGAGTATTAAATCTGAGATGCTGATGCTTAAGATGGACCCTGCAAACTAGCATCCTTAAATAACCATTTAAAAATTATTCATCACTTTAGACTAAACGTTTGGGAGAAACAGACTTAACAGAGGGACTGTATCTTGCAATATGGATGGTTGTTGTAGGGATTAATGCACAGCATCTAATAATTCATAAGAACTACTATATCATTTAGAAAAATTTCTAGTGTTATAACTATTGAGACAATTTTCTATAAAAGCAATATACATAACTAAGCCTATATGACAGACAGTTAAGATGTGAAAGGAATTAATCCTAGCAAAGCATTTACAAAATGGATGGTGAGTGCTGCTCTCTTCTTAAGTGTTCTGCTTTCTACTGAAACAAATCTAACATTGTACCTTCTCTGATGAAACATCTGTGACTGGTGAGCCTCTATCAAATGTAGGTGATCTAAGCATCAGTTAAAGGTCTAAGAGATACCAGTTTTACAGGAACATAAAAGCATATGAAATCAACTTACTGAAGAACAAACAACTTAACATTCCTGCTAACTGTTTCAGACTTAAGAGATCAATATACATATCAACTATACAGAAAAGTTTTGGGATGAAGGCTTGTCTGATACCTATTCCCAAACGACTCTCATATCCAGATGTAAAATCAAATAATATCCACTTCCTTAACTCGTACTGAAGATGTAGTATCTCCTCCTTTTGACACTCACAGACAGAATGACTCAAAACATTGCTGTAGCATTGCAGAAAGTGCCAAAGTTAGTTTTATCAAACACTGTAAAGAAAATATGTGCTAAGTCTTACATTACAGCTGGTGATTCATGAAATCATGTGCTAAGTCTTGCAATACAGCTGGTGAATCTATCCAACTAAATGACATACATACATGACTGATTAGTACAGTGATCTTTCAAATCATATACCTTAAACCTGACAAGTGGGTGGTTTAGAGCAAACTCATATATTTTTGGTGTCTTCCTTCCCAGAGGTCAGTGTTTCCATGGGATGCTTTAGTTCAATCATAAAATTACATAAAACCCATCATGTAAAGACTGTATCTTATAAACATGATCCAATATTTTCATTTGTGTCCTTTATGAGATTAAGAATATCTTGTATTGAGAATTTATTTTGCTCTTTTGTAAAATCATATGTGTCAAGTTTATCAGTATTGGTAACAACTATCCTTGTAAATTTTTCCAGCTAGAATAAAAACTGAATAGTATCAGACTAATTTTATGTTGAAGTCTACAAAAACATTAAGACAACCTTATTCAAATGTAAAATATTCAACCTTATTAATCTAAATTCAGCATACAGTTCTGTCACTAAGCTCTGTATAAATATTTTGGACCCTGTAAGATAAATTCTTTTAATATTCCATATCATTTCTAAACTTGGCACTCAAACAAGACAAAAAACTACAATAAAACCAATAATGAAATACTGTAATGGAAGAATCCCTAGATTATGCATCTGAGTGCTTCCTTTTATTCACATACCCTACAACCTTGATTGTAATGAAAGTCTAATGTTCCACTTATCTTACATCAGTTATCTATATCCTACGACAACAACATCCCAATTTATCTACATTGATGGTTACCCAATGCCCATATTCCACACATTTTATATAACTATGATTCTAGTTTTTCACACATACATCCATGGCTTATTAGTGACATAGTGACCCATATTCTATAGTATTACCGTCTCTTCATCATCCATACTGATCACACACGTCCTTAATAACCTGAATAAAAAATTAACGTTCCCACAGATATTAATCAAATCTTACAATATCCATAATATCACTATAAATACAGTGTCCCAGATCATTTAATCATCTATAACCTACACCACAAAACCTAGATTACCCATATCATATCAATAAGATACCAGTACAATATTCTATTTTCATGTCCTAGCATTCTCATAGAGTATATAATACTTATCTTGGAGTTTGTATTTCTCCACAAACATGACTACTTACATCAACAAATAAATGAACTTTGTATTTCTTATGAAACACTCAAGTCCCCATGTATAACATTACTCATCCCATATACTGAACCTACCCTGCTTATATGTCTTCCATCACTCATCCCTTAAATCAAACAAATCTTTGAGTGCCTATAACACTCATATGATATTTACTTAACTAAAACTACCTGCGTCACTTTATTCATGAATCACAAATATCATTAAAGATTACAGTTATCCACAATCACAAAACGTCCACAATATCCCACATATGAAGTTATTCATATATAATTATCAGTATGCTAATTACTAAATATGACTTATTAGTAAATCATCTTTGATTGTGGCATAACTCTTCAATGTGCTATTTTCCACCAAAATTTGGAACTTGTGACATATCCAAAACTATCTATGTTGGGGAGTTCACACTACAGATGCTTTTAATGAAATAAAATGCAGATCTAAGTCATTTGAGGGGATGTGGGCAAATGTCCTATAAACCAAAGAAAACATCAAAGATGTGAGATTCATTTACCAGTATTTCAAAAACAATTTGATCTAATTTTCTTTACCAATAAGGAGATTTCCATAATGAGATACATATGAAGGATAACACTCACATAAGGATCTACCTTTGTATATATTGACCAACGCTGTGGTATACTAGACAGATATTGTTTGAAACACAGCATTAAGAGGGTATGTACCATATAAGACTTAAACCACCCATATCAAATTATCCTTTTGAGAAGAAACATACGTAAGACAGACTTCTGTGACTCAAGATCCTACCATCCACCACCTGAATGATACTGGATTTTTCTAGCAATAACAATTGTAATTTACAATGGTTCACTCATATTTACTATGATGTGTAAATGAAAGCTTGATTTACAATATACAACATTATACATCACTAAAATAAGGAAAATATTTGGCAAATGCAATGGAAACATAAATAAAGCCATTATTAGGGGCACTGCTGTCAACTGACAAAAAAGCTACCTCTTCCATCTAACATCAGAGAACTGAGAGGAATGAGTTACCTACATCTAATCTTCCCTCTCCCACAATATCCTCTCATTCAACCTTTACCTACTCTTATACTTTCCTTGCACAAAATTTTCTGAATACCCTCCCAGCCCCCAGAAAAAAAAAAAAAAAAAAAAAGAGGGCCAAGGTGTATGGTTTGGATGGCATACCTCTGCAACCTACTGGAAAGTGCTAGCTCCAATCCTTCCCTGCCTATTTAATCTCTGTTTATAAACCCAAACCCTTCCCATTGGTGATCTCTCATATGTGACTCACCTCTCTTTCTCCTTTTTCAAGCATTTTGGTGACTCCTTTGCTTTGGCCCTCAATACCTCCAAAGGAATGGACTGGATGTGGCCACTAACAGCCACCACTTTCCTGTGAACTGCATTCCCAACTTACCAGCAGTAGCACAAAAGGATTACCGAGTTCACAAAAGGTATTCAACATAACCCAGTGGAAAACAATGTGGCATAAATCAAAACTTCCATCCTTTGACTTTTCTGTTTCTCTCTATTCTGTAACACAAAACTTCCTGTCTATTCATTTAATCACAGTAGTTGTTCATGGTATGACTCCTGTCTGGAAAGATTTCCTTCAGGGTTCTGTCCCACTGCATACCCTTTCTTCCATCCATAAATGATCTTTCTTCAACCTCTACTCCTATTAACTCTCATTTCGGTGATTTGTCTCTACAAACTTCAACACAATCTCCCTCTTCTACTGACTCCATTACCTATTCTTTTTCTTACATTGTACTTATACCTTCTTTGATTCAGATCTGTAAAGCCCTTCAGAATGGAGATGCAGTAGCCTGGTTAATCTTAACAGGATAAATATGCACATCTGTCTAAATTTCAGTCATTACTTACTTTAAATCATATCCCCCTATCAAATTTCAAAACACTACAAACCAACCTAAAATAACATTCTCTAAGCTGAGGGCTTTATAGTCCCATAATCATTCTTATTGTGAGAAACTATACATATCTAGAGGGAACTTATTCACTCCAGTTTGAAGTAGTGAATGCATATCTCAGGTGATTCTTTTACAAGCTCTTTCTTTGTCAGAGTGAAATTAAAAGTCTTCTGCTTTCTCAACTCTCCTACTAACTAACACCTCTCCTTAACCATCCCTTTCTATCCAAAATAATGTTGCAACCCTTTCCATCGTTTCTGAATGGAGATCAGCTTTACAGGTTGACTTTATGTTACCTATTCTGCTCAATTTCCTCTAACCTGTATTATTTTACTCATATATCAATTTATGTCTCCTCCCAAACAAGATGACTCCAATCGAAGCATGTTTTTGCTTGTGCTATGTCTGCTACTATAACTTGTGCATTTACTAAAATAAGAAATGTAGGTTTTGACAACTGATAAAGCTTTTACTCTATGAAATAGTGTCGTACGATCATGAAAGGTTCTCTCAGATATCATCTAAGAAAAACATGATTTGGACCTACCAACCCAGAGTTTCTGATTAGCAAGCACTCGCTTTTTCCACCTAGCACCTGCCCATGATATTGGCAACTTGCTCATTTCAGGCCAGCCATCTGCCAGTTTGAGACTTCTACAGAGATATCTCTATGTCATCAACCTATCATTCCCAGCCACCCAACAGCACAGAATTTGCAGAGTACGGGCATCAACCTAAAAGCAGAGTCAGTAATGAGAAAGGTTTACTGAAAAAAGGAGGGGAAGGCAAAGCAAGGTAAATAAACCAAGGAAAAGGTTTTCAGTTCTCAAAACCTACATTGCTCTCTTCAGTGGTATATCCAAAGAGCATGACAGTGTCCCCACCTAAAATCCCTCAGCATCCTTTACAGATAGGTCATCCACTCCATCCTCTCAACTACGCTTCACTGGCCTAGTCATGCACCCTCTCAAAAGCAAACATAACAAAACTGCAAACTACACAAAACAAGGCCCTCAGATCAGTCACAGGCTGTCTAGCAGCCAAAAACACCCAACTCCTACACAATAAAACAAAAAGACATCCAATACATTCTTACTACAAAGTAAAATGCTCAACACCCAATTCTTTACAAAAACCCAAGGCCCCTCACATCTAAAACATCCTATAAACACCAACACCTAAGCACATATAAAAAAAACTCACCCACATTTCACAATTCATCAATTCATATTCAAAAGATCCTTCCTCCCCCAACAAACTTGACACTGACTAAGCACATAAACACAGTTATGCCTCAAAGGACACTAAATAAGCACCCTCCCAACCCAGTTTTAACCACTTAACTTTTGCTGTGGCAGTCCTAATATCCAGGTAACACTCTGTATGGGATATTCTCAAGTGCTCTGTACTATTATTTCAAAAACTTTATCATAATAAACTAAGGCATATTTTTTTAAATAAAATGAATATACAACTCAAATGGGCAAAACACTTTATGTTTACTACGTGCCATTTACGTTTACTTACGCTACTCTTCTGCCTGGCATATGAAGTACAGTGCTCCTGGAGCACTCTCAAGCACATGTAGTGAGATGTGTGAAATCTTTTGAAGTGCTTTTGTTCCAAACATATACGATAACTAAGGGTTTTCATCAGTATCATCACTCATCTTGTATGTGTAAAAGCCTCAAAAGTCAGTACATATTGTAAGGGAACAAATTTTGTACATGCTGCCTTGACATTTAAACCTACACTGACCAGTGCACAGAAGAAATTTAGACTTTAGGATCTGTCTGGGATGCCACTACAAGCATTGATGGGTGTATTTTTCAGAAAGGCAGAGGCAGCCAATTCAAGAATTTTAAATATTTACACAATAAACAAAAAAAAAATTGAATTGGCCACAAAAAGATTAAATTCTAATACACATACATACACCCACTTGAAACCACACCCCTAAGCTATGTACAAGTAACACTTTCTTTTCTCAACTTATAATCTACACATCACTGCCACAGACCAACCATCACTTAGAACCATTCACTCTAATCTTCACCTACTTGTGCAAATACCTTATACCCTTTATAAAAATTTCTCTCTGCTTCTAGCACCTTTCCTCCCACAACACATATTCTTAAAATCTTCCAAAAGGCATCTCTATCAACCCTTTCACATGCTTTCTCAAGATCCATGAATGCCACATACAAATCTGTTTTGCAAAATATTTCTCACACTCATTCTTCAAAGCAAACACTTCATCCACACATCCTCTACCACTTCTAAAACCATACTTTTCCTATCCACTCTGATGCTTTGTACATGCCTTCATTCTCTCAATCACTACCCTCACAATCAACTTACCATGCACACTCAACAAACTTACACCTCTGTAGTTTGGACACTCACCTTTTTATCCCCCTTGCCTTTATAAAGGGGCACTATACATACATTCTGCTAGTCCTCAGGCACTTCATCATAATCCATACATACAGTGAAAATCCTAATTAACCAATCAAAAACATAAAGTCATTCCCATTCTTAATAAATTCAACAAATACCATCCACTCCAGCCATCTTACTACATTTCATCCTAGGTAAGGCTTTCATCACCTCTTCTCTGTTCATCAAACTATTCTCCATGTCTCTCTCACTTCGCATATCACCCTCACCCAAACATCCAACATGTGCCACCCTATCATCAAACACATTCAACAGTCCTTCAAAATACTCACTCCACCTCCTCCTCACTTCATCATTACCTGTCACCAATTCACCTTTTGCATCTTTAACCAATGTTTTTATTCATTCTCCTCTATTTTTCACATAATTAAACTCCTTCCAAAACATCTTATTCTCCCTAAAGTTTACTGATACTCACTCACCCCAGCTCTCATTTGCCCTATTTTTCAACCCTTGCAACTTCCTCTCAACCTCCTGCCACTTACTTGTATATCATCCAAACATTTTCACTCTTTCCCTGTAAGTAATACCCAGAAACCTCCCTTTTCTGCTTCACCAGCAACTTTACATCTTCATCTTTCCACTAATCTGCCCTCCTTCCACCTTTCACATGCCACATGCATCCCTCGCTCATGCCAGCACCACTTCCCTAATTACCTCCTATTCCTCATCCACACCCATTGTTTCAATGACTCTCACCTTTTGCCATTTTACATTCAATCTCTCCTTGTATTTCTTCACAAAAGTCTCTTCCAAGCTCAATTATGTTCACCATTCTCTTCTCATCAACATTGTTTCCTAATTCCCTAAAACCTCTACAAATCTTTACCATTCTCTCCATAAGAAAGTAATCAAACACCCCACCAGCTGCTCCTCCCAGCACAAGACATCCAAAAGTCTCTCTTTTACATGCCTATCAATGAACACGAAAACAAATAATGTCAGCTGACCATCTCCTACTCACGTATGTATCCTTTTCTGTGTCCCTCTATTTAAACCAGGTACTCCCAAACATTAGTCCTTCTTCAGCACACAGCACCATAAGCTGTTCACCATCTCCATTCATCATACAGAATACCCCATACCCCTCTATCACTCACCTAACAATCAAATCATCCATCACTAATGCCTAAAATCTTGCATCAAAACTGCAAGAACACTTAACCAGCTGCTCCTAAAACACTTACCTCTCATGATCTTTCCTCCCATGTTCAGGTTCTTAAGCACTAATAATCACCCATCTCTCACCAGTCACTTCCATTTTTACTGAAATCAGTCTAGAATTTACTTCCTTAAACTCTTCCACACATTCTTACAACTCCAGCTTCAGAAATAAGTGTTACTCATTCCATTGCTCTTGTCCTCTCACCAACCCCTAACTTTACTTCTAAGACACTTCCAAACCATTCTTCCACAGCAACCTTTGAACTTTGTTTCACTCAGAGCCAAAAAATTCAAGGTTTCTTTCCTCAAACATACTACCTAACTCACCTCTCTTCTCATCATGGTTACATCCACACACATTTGGACACCCCAGCTTGAGCCTTTGAGGAGGAGCACTCTGTGCTTGGCTTCTTCTATTCCATCTTTCAGAAATTGAAATACAAGAAGGAGTCTGCAACCCCCTGCACCAACCTACGACATGCAGGAATACAGAGGCAGAGTTCTCTCTCCCTTCCCAGTGATATATATAATCATTATCATTATAATACTTAATCGCTGTTTCCCACGTTAGCGTGGCAGCGTTGGGAACACAGACGAAGACAGACCCATCCATTCATTATTTATTTATTATTTACTTTGTTGCTGTCTCCTGTGTTAGCGAGGTAGCGCAAGGAAACAGACGAAAGAATGGCCCAACCCACCCACATACAC
>JAUUDZ010015042.1:0-7500 GCA_032361705.1 Panulirus versicolor | reverse complement strand
ATTTTCATGAACAGTGACACTAAAAGTTATGATCAGGTCATCGTTGACAACAGTCTCGTGTTGTGATTCCAGTGATGACCGTTAGGATCATTTGTGACACGAGCGCCTCTCGCCCTATTATGATGAAAGACTCCGGCCAAGGTTGGAAGATTCTTTTACTGGTGAGCATCTGTTCGTCCAGAGGGTTCCTAGAGTTTGTGGTGTACATTGGAATGATTACATTTGAAGGTCGGTATGTAACCTTGCTATGTCACTGCTGGGGTGCATGTTATATACACTAGTGCCAGTTGTCCACATCGTATTACTCCTTTGCATTGCCGAGACCAGTGCGTATCCTGCTCCTGTTGATTTTCGGGCTGTGACTAGTGAGGTTTTCTTTGTTGTGTCTGAGACAAGGTTACCGTATCAAGCATCGTATGTATGTTGTCACGGTGAATCTGACACCAAGCAAAGCAAACAAGTTGTCCAGGGTTGAAGATGGCTCGTGTGAGGGAAGTGATGTTAACTGGGATGACAATGCGATGAATTATCTTAGGAGAAAATAGATTATACCAATGTAACACCAATGACCGAGTATTTAGTTAGGATCCTTCGTATACTAATGAAATGAACGATAAAATTTTCTCCGCTAGTATTGGGGCGTCTCATTTGGTGATTCAAAGATTTCTGGTAATGGTCCGGTTCACCGGGAGATGTTCATTATGTTCTAGAGTAATGAACCTAATTTTACAGAGTTTGTGGGGATGCTGTAATGGAGGAAGGAGCTTATCATGTCTCTGAATACCGATATGTGGAATCAGGTGCATTGCTTAGATAATCTCTAACTTGTCCATCTTTTCACCAACGATATCTTCGCGTTGTGCCCCAGACTGTTTCTCCAGTCTTTTGCAGAATCGTTAGTGTCAGTTTATCATTATCCAGGAGGACGTATAAACAGGTGGTGTGATGATTGCATTCAAAACTGAACGCAAAGTCGCTTTAAGTCCCACCAAACACTAACCCTGGTACCCTCGTCCTCCTTCCAGCTGTGGAGCAGCTATTTAGCCAGGATGTCAAAGCTTTCAAAGACCCTTTCCAAGAACCTCTTAATGCTGACCAAAATTTGTTGATCGTAACGTGTGTACATAAGCTGTTTATTCAGTGTGTCTTACCACGCGTTATGCAGCCGACCAGGGTACTGGTGCCCTGTCATCACTCCTCTGGTGGGCTATTGATGAATCGACCAGGAAGAGCCCGGTCTTGGTTTACCACCCTGGATCGCCAGGTATCCTCGCAAAGTTTTCCCGGATTGTAAGGTTATAAACTGCCCATGTTGTGGTGCCGAAACCCACTTCAACATTTGTCGCCACATTTGACACTACGAGTTGAACTCACATTTCGATCAGATAGTATCAAAATCCTTCATAGTGAGCGTTTCCACATTATTCTGTCATTTATGGATATCCATCACCAGGGATATGCCGTAGAGTGAAATGTGCTCCTATAACCTGATCTCTTTAATGAACTACGAGATGGTGAGCCCGCACTGCTCATCTCTATCATCACATGAACTGTTCACCCAGTGCTCAGACGACTCTGTCCGCTGATAACGCTCGCTCTATATAAGGTGGGAAAGTCTCCTGTTATACGTAACGGTGGCTTTGCCGAATCAGTTAATTTCTTACCACGCCTTGAACTGTCATGATTATCTTGATGGCTTGGGACAAAATGTACAAAGTCTTTTGCTGGTTGATGAACGTGCCCTCCCCTCCACGCCAGACAAAGGACTGTTTTCTGTACACGGAACATAGAGATTTTCATCTCTGGGGTAGCACGTATCTCTGGTAACATGATATACAACCATCTGCTCTCTCATCCATGGGAAGCTATGGCCCAACTTAACCAATCCATGCTCGATATTAGACCAATGAACCTAACTGTGCAAATCCACGCCGTGAGTTCAGTCACTTGCTTTTCTCAATCCACTTCCTTATCATGAATGAAATTCAAGGAAACTCTGTCGGTGTGGAACATATTAAGAAATTGGCAAGTGTTGATCTCATTAATGTCATCATCTTGGGTGAGGGACCTCCTCCTACTTCGCAATTCCCTGAATGTCATGTGATTGCTTCTATTCGTCCGTCATTGAATCTCTGTTGGGGTATTATCTCTTACAAGGACCTCACGAGTATGGCAAAGGAAGATATCATTCAGGAAATAATGTCTGAGTCAGACGACGTCACCTCCGCACGGTTCATCACTCGAGCGAAGGAAGATTCGTTATATTTGTCCTCTCAGGAATATGTGGTCTGGCTGCGACAGTTGTCACGTCCGTCCTCTTATTTCTGATTCTCTCAGGTGCTTCAAGTGTCGAAGGTACGACCCTGGGGGGAACATATAGGTCTCTAAAGCCTTCCTGTGTGTCAGAGAGAAACACTGTGACGAGAGCAGCACATAAGACAAGTTCAGATGTCTTAGGTGTGTGGATGACCGTTCCTCTTCTTCTTAGGTCTGCATCACGTAGAAAAGAGAGGAGAACTTGCTCGACTATAGAAAATGAACATTTTTCTGTCGCAGAAGAAGAGAAGATAATAGAGGTAAGCATTATGACACTTAGACCTAATAAATCCTTTGTTTATATTGAAAAAAGCTTCATAGGTGTAACACTAAGACTCAAACTAACCTCTGCTTTCCACTACTTACAACACTACCTTCCTCAACATTTACTATATCATCCATCACATCCAGAAAATCTCAGTTCCGCAGACGTTTTAAGAAATATCTGCCTCAACAGCCGAGGATGAAAGATAATGATGATCGAAAATCAATCAGATTAGAAAGGAAATATCTATAAATCGTCGCTCAAGTAAACCCAGCGGAGAGGGACTACTTGATGATGCCCGTCGACGGAGTGGCTTGAGTCCAGGGCAGACACTGGTGCCGTTCACCCGATGCTGGAAGAGAACCAGACAAACTGTCGCTGCCGTAAATCTTAAGCCAGTCTTTCACTGCATTACACTGAAGTGCAGGGGATGTAGGAATGAAACATAACAAATATCCATCTTGTTTTCTTTGTAAGGACCACCCATTCTCTATAAAAAAAAGCACTTCTAGACGCATTTATTGATGACTGTGAGATCTCAAAAAACTTTCGCTCGTAAAAAGGAGATAAACGACGTGAGGTAGTGATTTATATTCACTTTTATATGCGCCAATAGACGTAGCGCTGACCTCTAGTCTAGAATCGGTCGTATATAAAGTAAAATACGGAGACACGTCTGGCTATCCGTTCCATATATTACATTCCAGGTAGGCTTTCTTGATAGTGATGAACTACATTCACTTTCCAACGGATTATCGTGCGTGAAACTTGTTATGGGAGACTTTAATGTTCGTCATTATTAATGGAGAAGCTCAAGGTCTTATGATAGAGGGGATTATATGGCTGATGTGATAACCAACTCACGTTTATATCTGTCAAACGACGGTAGCGCGACTATTGTATGTGATTACAATAATCATGTTAGCATTTGATTAATCTTCGTCCTCTCCAGATTCACAAATGAAGAAAGAGCTACTTTACGACGAGTGTCTGGGAAATGACCGCTTCCAGATCATTTCTTCTTCACGCGACCCCATTACGACTTCATCTCTACCTAAATCTAATTCTAAGAGATCAGACTGGGGGACCCTCTTAGTGAATGTCGATGATATTGATAAAAATAAGAAGAAAATGTACAGCGCACCGTTACATTAGCGGCCAAGACGCCTGTTGCTAACATTCCTTCAGATTGAAATATTGATTCCTGAAAACCCGTGAACACAATAGGAGGTAGAGTAGCTTCGTTCCAGAGTCCTCAGATGACATTTTTAAAGTTTATGAAAAGGGAAGGACTCTGGTGAGGAGAATAATCGAGTTAGCCAAAGGAAACGACTGGAATAGCTATATATTTCAATTAAGAAGGACACTCCGTTCTCAGAGGTCTATTCCAACATCAACAAAATTAACAACGATCATCGATCTATCCTTCACCAACATCAGCCAAGAACCAGCAGATAAAGCCTTCAGTTCAGACAACTACGACTGAATTTCCCAGGTATCAAGTGGAGGTACTGACCTGACAAAGACTGACTTTGCTACACAAAGATTAGAGTAGTGATTACAATAGAATCTACAGTGGAAAAACTCATCCTTGTCCTTAAAAAAATCTTAAAAAGGTATCATTAGTCGCGGTTATTCATCATAACTTACTCGAAGATCCAGCAATTTGATCATGAGAACCTGATCAAGTATGATAACAGCTGAACGTTTAGAACAGTCTCATAACTCAGGGAGCCACACGCACGAAGAGGGCGGGGCGAC
Source organism: Panulirus versicolor (assembly GCA_032361705.1). Lineage (NCBI taxonomy): Eukaryota > Metazoa > Arthropoda > Malacostraca > Decapoda > Palinuridae > Panulirus > Panulirus versicolor. The sequence continues at coordinate 3,158 of JAUUDZ010015042.1, read as the reverse complement.
TTGACGTAGTGCTTCTCTACCTTGCGCCTGGGGCACACCAGCGCGACTAACGTCACGTTTTAAGGGGGACCAGAAAATTTAGTGTGAACAGAACTGTCAGCAGAAGAATGCAGTGTGACCAGTAACAGTGGTGTGCCAATGTAATGCTGTAGGGATTGGGAAAATGATTCCTCTGTTCCTTAGAAATACGTAAAAAATTCATGCATCAACAAGTGGCTTGTGAAAACACAGGGTCGACAGGACGTGATGGTATGAGCCACCCAAGCTCAGGCTGTGGAGGAAAATGTTGGTAATCAGGTAAAGCCGGTGATCCTTGAACACTTGGAGGTCACGAGTGAGAACCTGAAGCAGTGTTGTCCTCAGCTGTCCAAAGGAGACATGACGAAGCAAAAATTTGACCACAAATTCTCTTGTCTCAAAGGATTTAGCAGCAGGGCGTGGCCTGTCAAACTGGAGGATGTTGCCAGTCAAACTGGAGGATGTGGTCTGTCAAACTGGAGGATGTGGTCTGTCAAACTGGAGGATGTGGTCTGTCAAACTGGAGGATGTGGTTTGTCAAACTGGAGGATGTGGTCTGTCAAACTGGAGGATGTATCCTGTCAAACTGGAGGATGTGGTCTATCAAACTGGAGGATGTAGTGTGTCAAACTGGAAGATGTGGTTTATCAAACTGGAGGATGTGGTCTGTCAAACTGGAGGATGTGGTCTGTCAAACTGGAGGGTGATACGTCAAAATGGAGGAGGAGAGACTCCTCGAACTTCATGATGATTCCGGCCTGAAATCATCGTTCAGACTTTGTGTCATTGTGTAGAAAATTGAGCATTACAGGAGCTTGGGCTCACCGGTCACCTTAGTTCACATGGGTTATCATATCCTTCGTCCTTCAGAGCGAGCCTTCCTCAAATTTCTGAACGGCAGTAATAGAATTTGCTCAATAATAACCCAAAGTAATGTTCAACCGTGTAAAGAACCGGCAGAGACGAGAACTCAACCCTGGTTCAATATGCACGAAAAGACAATCCAGCAGCAAATGTCGTACTGAAATGATTCTGACAGCATGCACATAATCCTGGTAATAGTCATAGTTAAGAAGTCGATGACAGCTAGTAATGAAAACTTTCACTCTTTGTATGTTATTTTGTACCACTTACATTCTTTTCCTGTTCCACTTAGATCATATCCTGAAACTCCCTTCACTTTCTCATACTTATAGACACCCCACTACCGAGGCACACGGGTGCCCACACTATAGACACCCTCCTACCGAGGCACACGGCTGCCCACACTATAGACAGCCCACTACCGAGGCACATGACTGCCCACACTATAGACAGCCCACTACCGAGGCACACGGCTGCCAACACTATAGACAGCCCACTACAGAGGCATACGGCTGCCCACACTATAGACATCCCACTACATAGGTACACGGCTGCCCACACTATAAACAGCCCACTACAGAGGCACACGGCTGCCCACACTATAAACAGCCCACTACAGAGGCACACGGCTGCCCACATCAACACTTACAGACTGATACAAACAGACAGTGTGAGGAAGACGTTCAAGTGTGACCACTTGTGGACTCTTGCAGTGTTCAGGCCTCGAGAACGAGGTATATGAGCGAAGATGCAGTTCTGGTAAACATTTTACTTGCAGGAAAAACGTCTATACGATCCTCGTTGGTAATAACATTTTGTGTTCGTGTTATAAACGTCTGCCTTTACTGGTATGATACCACAATTTGTGGTGGAGTGTTGAGGGTTTGTCCTTACTGTTATTACACCACTGTTTGGGTTAGTGTGGTGAGGGTTTGTTCTGGCTGATATTACGCCACAGTTTGGGTTAGTGGTGAAGGTTTATTCCGGCGGGTATTACAGCACAATTGGGTTGGTGTGATAAAGGTTCACTCAGAGTGGTACTACACCATAGTTTGGGTTGGTGTGGTGAAGGTATACTCTGACTGGTACTACACCACAGTTTGGGTTAGTGTGGTGAAGGTATATTCTGAGTGGTACTACACCACAGTTTGGGGTAGTGTGGTGAAGGTTACTTCTGACTGGTACTACATCACAGTTTGGGTTAGTGTGGTGAGGGTATATTCTGACTGGTACTGCACCACAATTCGGGTTAGTGTGGTGAAGGTTTATTTTCGGTGACATTACTCAATAGTTCGAGATTAGGAAGTGGAAGTCTATATTTGCCATTATTGTTTATGGTGGAAAGTTATTGGTCTGGTGTTGTTTATGTTATATTACATACTATGGTGGTGAGCTGAGGTCTATACCTGGTCGTATTGTAATTAAGTTTGTGATGATGAGACGAGAGTCTGTCCTAGTTGGTGACTTCCTACAGTTGTTGAAGGTGTTGTAAGGAACTGTCTTGTTAGTGGTGCATCAGAGGTGATGACCTGATGATTATATTCGTCTTCTCTGGTATATGAAAATGAGAGAACTGGGAGGAGCACCATATATAGACATGAACATGAAATGTAAACTGACCTTTTCAGAAGTAAATACTTTCATGATTATGATGGACGACTGATTAAGATGTGGATGAACTTCAAGTTTTATGTCTACTACGAAGTCGTGGAAAACATTGCACTAACAAATAATGGAAATTACAAGAGACTTACTTGTACAGGATCATCTCTTTCTAACAAAGGTTCCTTGACAACTGCCAGAGAGGTTTTTAAACATTCATTTGTTGGTTTCCATCATATCTCATACATCGGTACAAGTAATGATAGGAAAAATGACAGCACCACGTCAGAAAACTGGTATGAGTTGATGAGGTCATGAATGTGGAGCCAGCCACTGCACGGAAGAGATTAACTGAGCTCTAATCCCTGTAGTGTTCTTCGTAGCGACCAAGAATTTGAATACTTCATAAAAAGAAGACTAGATAGTATCATTGCAGATCTTTTAGTTGATCAATTGCGTATCATGAGATTCCACACAATTCTCAGTAGAAAGCTGTTATAAGTTTATTTCAAAGCTATCTTTTAATTTCGAAGCGTCGATACCTTGCAAGAAGCTTCAGAAAATGAAAGTTAATCATCTTACTTTATAATCCATACCAGATATCTAAGCCATACTTTCTATCAGCCCTATAGATTTATCTTACTAAGATTCAGAATTGGTCCTCATGCATGGGG
>JAUUDZ010015021.1:0-11459 GCA_032361705.1 Panulirus versicolor | reverse complement strand
CACCCGCAATACACAACGTTGATCTCTGCCCCTCCATGCAACACACGAGAGCGTCATCTCTCCCTCCACGCATCACATGAGGCCGACCTTTGCCCCTCCACGCAACACACCACCTGAGGAAGAAACACAAAATTCTCCCATAAATGAAACGTTATATTTAAGCTATACTTTTTGAAAGATTTACCTGTTGCTGGCACGGTATGTGCCACAAGTGCGACTCTCCCGTCTGAACACCAAGCACTTGGAGCCGTATGGTGGTAACAGCGTCGCTTGCGGCACACGTTGTAATACGATTGACCTATAAAAATTCCCATTTTCCTTTAGACTTGTTTACATTGGGAGTTATCATGTATTTATCCCATTTGAAACTTACGCTGGGACGGATCAGGGATATTAGACCCCATGTGCACATGTGCGACTGTGTGCGACTGTCTCGCTTTGTACGTGTGCGTGTGTGTGCGCATCTATCTTTGTATATATGTAGTTTAAACTTGGGAATGTGAGTGACTCAGCGGTAGCGCATATGTGTGAGTTTGTATGTTTATGTATGTGTCTGTGTGAATGTATATGTTCATGTGTAGGTGAGACGAAGTTATTGTATCAGCTTTGTGTGTGTGTGTGTGTGTGCGTATGTGCGTGTGTGTGTGTGTGTGTGTGTGTGTGTGTGTGTAAAACGTTATGGTACAGTTGCTGTTTCCCTTCCTTGGTAAGCCGGTGTGTGAGCACTGCCCAGAGAGCTGCCATAAAAGCCGATGTGCGGCAGTGACGAAGCACTTCAGGTGACCGGCCGTCACACACCTGCGATCACAAATAACGTAACGGCTGCCGCGTGACGCCAACGTTGTTACGGGTTAGTCGTCCTCACGTAACGTCATATACCGGTTAAGCACGATGATCAGGCCCTTGAGCAGGAAGATGAGGCTCCTTGACACGACGGTACGACACTTGAGCTTGACGGTACGACCCTTGACCACGACCTGTGTAACCCCTGAATGATACTGTCATAAGCACTGAAGTATTATCGTACGGCATTATGAAGGGTCATCGTGTACGGTCATTACTGTAGATGACGATCTTATTGTGGTGTTGATGGTGGCACTCAGCCGCCAGTGGGTCCACCTGATGGTAACACCTGTGACGATAATGATGATTGGTCCTCCGTTATGTGAACAACCTCAGCAGTAACCGGTTCTTGGACCTGGCGTGCTCAGAACCTGGACCTGGCGTGCTCAGAACAAATGTTATAAAAGACACATTACGGATTTATAAGTTAGGGTAACTTATAGTTACGTTCTGGTCTACGAAGATACAGCAATGTATTCGATGATGTTGAGAGACATGACGAAGCAGATTATCTGATAACAGGAAATGTATTACAGGAAGAGAGTATTTAACCAGCATTGACAGTGGAAGCGGAAATCCCGGACATGCTTTTGCTTCCTAAATTATTGGGAAGGTCGAAATAGAATAGAAAAGAATTTTGCTTGAAATTTAATAAGCCATTCTAATGTTGACCATCCACTCTGCTGCGTGTTGAAGAAGATCAAGATATGTTTTGCCAGTTTCTGTTCCGTGTGTTACTGCAATACTTTTACTTTACCAACATTTGGTATTAAAGTTGTGTGCCTTATCATTTTTTTTCCCTAGCAAGAGTATTATGATGGTTTAGCTGGAATATTATGGAAGCTTATTAGTAGCAGGAGTATTATTAAGGTGGCTTATCATATATGTCGGGGGAAGATATTTCAGTAGTCTTGCTTTTTAATTCTTTTAGAAGTTTCTTAATATTGTATCCAAAAATTGTAGTGGTTCGCGTATCATGATGGGATGACTGCTTTGTTTATAAAGGTGTGTGTGGGGTGATTGCGAGGGTCGAGATACTGGTAAATACAGACGTGAAGTGAGCTTTGATCATGATAGAAAATGTAGAGAAAACGTTGATCTTAACATGATCGTTTTTATTAAGTATTTCTTCAAGAATAGGAAATATACAGAACTTGTTTTGTGAACTGATGACTTGTTCATTGTCTTACACATGTTGTCTGATCTATGCATAGAATGTGCTCACGTTTCCCTGTGGCGCTGCAAGATAGACTCATTGCCCGAGCAGTGACCCATAGAAGGTCATATGATGCCAGTTGATGGCCTTCATAGACGGATTAGTCATGGTAATACACCAGTTTAGAGGATTTCAACACTTGGAACACTGTGTTAAGTGTAGTGCATGGTGACAAATGGGTAAAGAATAGCTAGGAAACTGAAAGGAAGAGCCATGAATTAATATACTCAACTAGTTTCGACTTCTTCAGACTTTGTCAGACTACTTGAGGGAAACCTGTTCCTAGCTCTTGTTCCCAGCTTCCTTGCTAACTTTTAGCCACGCTTTTGATATCTGTGAGTGAATTTAGCTCGTACGCCTCACACGGTATCCGCTACATCACGTGTCCTACAGAGGTGTCCAGCAACAGCTGGCACTGGTGAGTACGGTGCCTCCAGGGTATTGTATCACCTCAAGACACGCACGTATGAAGATCCACGCCTAGTGTTAGCTGCAGATTTACTACCTCCAACATTTCTTGCACATTAGTAAGGAATATGCCTAACACAAAGCCGTAGTCAGTCGGGTGGTTTAATCTGTATTTCGGTACCCAGACGCTGTATGTGTCAATCAGGATGGAAGTGATGGGAATCACCAGCGTGATGGTTTACTGATGTCCTTCCAGCATTACAAAGCGCCGTGACTCTTGTGATAAGGGAATACATTGTTTCACCATGGTAGTGAGCACGAGGTATGTGGAGCAGTGTGGACCTGAAAAACCACCTCAGGTCATGATATTTGAGTGACGCGATTGTTTCTTACGAGCAGTCCTGGTGAGCAGAAAAATCCAATTATAACTGTGGTAGTAGCCTTCTGGAAGGTGAAGTGGAGTTCCACGTTCACCTGGTGGCACTGAACACATGGTGCCCCAGTATATTGTCAGGAAGATTTCATAATAACCACACTTCGGTAACAGCACCATTTCTTACATTTATGTTTCTCACTCGCTCCTTGAACTCGCTGGTGGAAATGGTGTGAGTCTGAAGATTTGTGGGGAGTCGTGTGGGCAGTGGTTTAGCGCTGTGGCCTCGGGCAAGCAGGCAGGCAGGCAGCAGCGGGCCGTGCGGCTGGATGTGTGAGCTGTCGGGGCAACCAGTGAGGCCACCAACTTGTATCGTCATCCTTACGTTTTTGTGATGAGGAACTGAATACATCTGCCGCTGTTAGCCACCCCATCGAACGCCTCTGCCATGCATCACCCATAGCCACCCCATCATACATAATTCAAACCACCTTCCTTATCATGCATAGTGTCAGTAGACATCGATATTTTAAGTTACCTCAAGCAGCCAACCCATAATGCACCATTACACATCTCCAACAGCCACACTTATCGTACATCTTACGCTCCCCCATTAGCCATACCTTCATCATACACATCCTCAACACTTAACTTTCGATGATGCACATCCTCATCAGCCTCACCCCCGCCACAAATTCTCCATCAGTACGTCCCAGACAAAAATTTCTCCAGGAGTTCCACTCTGTCGTTCACTTTCCCAACAGGTCTCTTCATAGTCTCCCACAACAGCTCTTTCCCCAGTCTTCACTTCCTTGGTGCGCAGTCATCACCACTCTAACTAACAGCCGATAAACTGGCTCTTACCACCTCAACAGTTGATATACCATCATATATCTCTCCAGCAGCTGATGTATACTTGATCATACTGTTAACCACCTCCCCAACAGCTGATGATACCGTCCTATACCTCCCCAACAGCTTATGTACTATCATATTCCTCTCCATCAGTCATTTCACTAATTTCCACCCTTCTAGCAATGACCAACCTAAGAAACACAATCCCAACAACCATGATCCCAACAACCTCCCCACCAACAACCATCACCCTAAGAACCACCATCCCAACAACAACCACTTCCTTAAGATCCCGACAGTGTCAGAACCAACATTAAGCTAGGTCACCACAAAGTTGGCATATTATATTAACAGAAACATCTACAGGCACACCTCTACAACCTCACTCCTACCACCACAGCTCTACAGCCTCATCTCTGCAACCACATTTCTACAACTCCACCGCTGCTACCACACCTCTACAACCACACCTCTACAACCACACCTGTACAACCGCAACTCTACACTTCTACAACCTCAACTCTATAATCCAGTCGCTAGTATTACACTCTACAACACATGCTGTATTTGACACGGTTCCTTATGTGGTGTTAAGGAGTCCAGGGAGTCTAAAGTTTTATATATGATTAATGTTCTTACTCTGGATATTCCAAAGGAATCTAGGAGTCCTACCAGTGAAGACCTCAGTTCAGCAGCTGAGAAAGAAAGCTCCATAGCTAACCAAGAAACTTTTGCGGGTGAGGGTCACTATTCTATTACTGACAAACAGAACAAAGTTCAAATGACGAGAGGATTCCTATACTTGTTTAACAGTTCTACAGCGAAAGAACAGAGATTTACAGCTGATAAACAGAGTTCTACAGTTGACTAATATAGTTCTACAGCTGCCAAGGAGAGTTCTACAGCTGTTCAGCAAAGATAATATAAGAGTATGAAAATCCTTCTCATAGTAATGTAAATTGTTGTGTTCTTACGTCGGCTAGTTTGATGACCACACATTACTTGCGTATATGTATGATATCCTTTATTGTTAGTAGTATCTCATGCAGGGCGTGACCTGGGAAAGGAGCTGAAGACCCTTTTATATCCTCGCCTGTTTAATATATTTAACACAAGAATAATTTTTTTATTGCTGATAACTGTGGATCAGGATAATGCTATAAACATTCAGTTTTCACAGTACACGTGTATGGCAGCAAGCAAGAGTTAGATAGTCGAAAAAAAATGTAGAATTAGGAGAGTAATAGGTGAAACATAGGAATAGTGTGACAATTGGGAGACAGAACCTTGAGCCACATAACATGAAGGTCTTTGGGGCGTCCAGCAAGTGTGTTGATGTTGGAATAAGTACAGACACCACCTTTGAACTGGAATTGTGAGTGGAGATCATAGTTGGATAAGAACAAGGATCCAGTGAGAACATCATTAGACAACTGGGTCTCAGAAAGGAGTAAGGTATTAGGAGAGGTACTAGACAGATGATGTTCAACAGAGGAGAGGTTACTAGAGAGACCACGAATGTTGGTATAGTGAACAGAGAGAAAGAGGAAGGTCTAACAGAGAGGGAAAGGTCGTGGTAGGAGCCGGTACTACTACCGTCTGAGCGCATTAGGTAATGATATATTATGCTAACCTTCTCAACCACCGATATCTCCCTGGCCATGCCACAGTAACATACCAACATTGATTAAGCTGTGTCGCCAGCTTTAAGGGAGCAAGGAACAATTATTGTATCATTCATCCGCATCAGGAGTAATATAGACATGGTAACTTGCAAGGCTGGAGCTCATGTTTGTGCTCAGTGTTGTCTTTATAACAAAAAGTGAAGGGACGCATGTCGTTGATGATGAGATGCATGACATATTATGTTCATTCTACCTTTTAACTTTCCTATAAACATTTCCTTCGTGCATATTAATCCTGCAAGGCATTTTTTCTACCTGTTTTCTGTTCGGTGTTGCCGGATGGTGTGGATGGTGGGAAGAGACCCTTTACTTTGCTGCCCTTGTCCTCTACTGCTTTTAAGGGGGTTGAATTTCTCTTTTTTAAGTATTCAAGTATCTCTGTAACTCTAAGTAACTCATTGCTTACAATAATAAAACCAGTTATCTTGATAAAGGCACATCAAGTGTATACTCCTTCTACTGATCCGCGCCATTCTGCCATGTTGTACTGTTTGCTGAGTGGTATATTTTCTTCGTTAGCTTTAACAGCCTTCGAAACCTCTTTGATCAAAGATGTGTAATCCAATCAAGTCAAAAGCACCTGCAAACGAAGTAATGATGACATATGCCCGTGTTCTCCAGCCCATTAGCCTTTGTTATAGCCAAAAGTTACCTCACGACCAGCACAAAGCTCGTGACAAGGACTGGATGGAAAGGGACAGAGTGTGGGGTCGGGAGGTTAGAAGGGATGGGCGGCCGGTCACCTACCGCCCGTGACTGTCTGGGCAGAGGGTGGGGTCGCCAGCGGTCATATCCCTTCGACCGGGGCTGATCTTATCTTGGGTACACTTCCGCTCACCTCTGGCTCTGGCCGGCAGCAGCGCGGTGCGGGGGAAGGGGGGGTCCTGGGCGGGGCGCCAGCAGAGAGGAACAGGTCAGGCCGGAGGCTCCGAGCTGTTGTTACTCAGGAGAAAAAAAGAGGACAAGAAGTAGTGATGTTTATATATAAATACAATTGTGGCGGATGAACCACATAAGTTTAGACCTGAAGAAACGATCGTGGGGCCACACAGGTTATGCCTTGCAGTAATTCGTAAGGTTTATTATTGAGATTAGGACAGTCATATATTGTGTTGATATGTAACAATATGAGAGATGTGCTTAATATAATAGAAGATGATTAGAATCCTACTGACAGAGAGGGAATATGCGTATGTCATATACTCATAATAATGACACTTGACCATATGATAATGCAACCTTATATGGCTCTAGGTCTTCCTTGATAACCCATTCCCTCGTGTCTCAGGTTACCAGTTCGCCAAATCCACCTTATCTTGGTCACATTTTCTTCCTCCACTTTGTAAAGGTCCAGATCATCTCACTTGTGTTGCTTCCATCCTTCTTTGCAGTGGGAAAGAATCTACCATTTGTCTCTATCTATCTCCTTTGATATCTCTCAGTTATTGTACTGATTGTTCTCATATCAGATGATTGCATTCTGTTTTTGTGTTCGGGAGTCACTGACCATTTCTTTCCTCCATATGTAAGTATCAGCTTCTTGCACTAAAGGATCTTCTAGATTAGAATGTCCTCCCCTACTACACTTTTATATTATCATCCTTTGTGTTCTGTCTGTCATACATTCTCCTTCTTTCGAAGCAGTCTTCGTCAGGAATTAAAATGACGTTTCTCACGAACTTTCTCTTATGAAATTCAAATCTTCTTCCGATCTGCTTATGTTCGATGTTTTATTTTTCCTGCTTGCGTGAGGTAATCATTCATAGTAAATGCCTGTCCCAAGTGCCTTGTATTCATATTCAAATTATAATCAATATCAACTACTTTCATCATATCTTCTTAACCTTATCTCAGTCTCTTTCATCTGAATTTCTTCGTGTCTATAAATGCAATAAATAAAGATGATGGTATCACTATTCAGTAACATCAAATCACATTTTACTTTCAGATCTTGTTCTGATGTTCCAAAAACAAGAATCATTCATACTGCTTAGAGTTACTTTCACTCTTCTTACTGTAGATAATCACTTCGTAAGATCAGGCGGAATAGTGAGAAAAACTACATATTTTCAAGGAAATTTTGTCAGAATTTCAAGGATCAGATAAGTCATTGGCTGTGGGTGTAGTTGGATACACCTCAAACCCGGACACACACACACACACACACACACACACACATGACCCCAGCATAAAGTCCTCGCTGATAAAGGTTGAGAAGCCATTCCTGGCATTCTCTCTTCATCTTCTCCCTTCAAGAATGGCTTTTGCTCGACTGCTGGTTCCTCATCCTTTCATATTTTCATTATAATTCTCATTTCGTTTATATTTCTTTCATATACGTTCCCGCCTGCTTTCATATAGCTTCCTTCATTTCATGCAGTGTTCCTGTTTTCCAATCTTAAGTGTATTACTCTAATCTTAACCCTCGGAAGAGTAAGTTCCCTGTGGGTACGCTGCTATCCTGCTGTATGGGCGACTTGGTCGTGTATGACGCCACATGGGGAGGGAGAGTTGATTGTTTCACCTGTACTCAATGCTATGTATAGCCGACCTCCAAACCTGTTACTGAATTCTTCATTCTAATTGTAATTGTCATGTAACCGGAATGAAGCCTTTCAACATCATAATTACTCCACCAGAAATAAATGATAACCATTACCATATCCTCGTACACTGCACGGTCTTCGTCAAGCAGCTCTTGCTATTCAGAATGTTCGTCACCTGCATTTCGGACATCCTTACCTGTAAATAGATGTGAACTATGGAATTTGTATGATATGATGTGCGCTTCAGGAAGGATGAGATCGTTAATGAAACAGACACTTGGACCAGTGACCAAAACATCTTGTTGTTAGTGCTCACCTCGTATAGCACCGAGCATAAGTGGCCCCTGCAATATGTGCAACGTTTCACTGTCACTAAAAGTTAGAAGTGCACGTCGAGGTTATTTCTTTCTTTACCTCTTGTTAGTAGCAACAAGTTTGATTACAGAAATACCTTTCCATTTCAACAGCCCTTTTCTTTTTCCTAGTATTAACATTCATATGTAAGTTTCCTTGATAGGTTGCTAGACGTAGGAATACATGATATTTTACTGGCCTATCAGTCTGCATGACACACATCGGTGTACGGGAAACATATTGTTTGTTCTTAACTGTTCTTGCGTAAATTGATTTCAACGTGTACAGCAATGGCAGTTTGTACACCAGTGTCAGCGTGTACACCAATAGCAACGTGTACACAGGAGACAGCGTGTTCACCAATGTTAACATGTACACTAATGGCAGCGTGGACATTTCCTGAATTTCTGGAATATGTGTTGTGAAGTTGTGTTCGGTTTAGATGGATCATTTGATCTCTGTGGACATGGAGGTGCTGAAGGTAGGAGACGGCAACATAGACTTCATAAAGATGAAAGTCAACATTTTGCGGAGACCTGGATGGGTTGCCATGATAGAGGATACATAAATGAACAAAAATTCTTCATTATGGAATCAAGTAAAGGAGACGTCTGAACAAAGAGGGAGTCTATGGACGGCAAATCTTTTGTTGACGTCTTACCCTTATTTTGTTGGAATTTACTTTCTCATTTCTTACAAACATACTTCAGTGTCCTGCTGTGCATTACCAATCGCATGTCATTTAGATTGCAAAGAAGTACAAAGGAAAGCAGACAGCAACAGACCACTGGGCCCTTTTGAAGCTGTTTGGGACTGTGGGAAATATCAGAAACATAGAGGTTAGGTTAGGTTAAGTTAGAGAAACAACAGATGACGCATTGAGAAATGTCTGTAGATTATATTTACAAATTCGGAGACGCGAAAATTCTTGATAGTGGATGAAAGTGAAGGATTTGTTAGTTGCGTTTTCATGTTTATCCATACTGTTGCTTACATTACTTTTCCTGTTAATTATTCCATATGTTAACAATCCTGGTGAAGACAAACTTTGTCTCAGTTGAAGTAAAACGTTATTTTGTTTATACAATGTGAGGTTACCGTCCTCCTGAGACGATCATTCTACCCTTTACTCCACCAAGCCCATACTCTGCACCCTGTTAACTGGTTCAATGGCGTGTCTAGTGATACAGGTGTGTATTGGCCGGGGGCGAGAGCCACAATTTACAGCTGAGCTAAGTGGCTCGGGCAGCCTGAAATGGCCCCGGGCCTCGGGGTAAGTAGGTGGGTGTGTACCGTTGGTTGTTATGTACATACTGCTGAGGACTGGATGCACGTTATGTACATACTGCTGAGGACTGGATGCACGTTATGTACATACTGCTGAGGACTGGATGCACGTTATGTACATATTACTGAGGACTGGATGCACGTTATGTACATACTACTGAGGACTGGATGTTCACAAACTGATCGTCGAGTATCTGGCATTGGGTGCCAACTGTGCCTCCTCTTCGTTCAGTAGTTAGTGAGTAGCTGTACTATGTACTCAGTGCAACTCCTCCCCACGGATTAGTTAATTATTACCTAGTGCTAGACAGGACCAGGATAGGGTTATCACGATCAGTAGTCGCATCGGCTGTGACTGATTTAACATTCAGTGTATGTGCACGTATTTAGTAATCAGATGATATTTTGACTGCATATACTCGTGCCATAATGGATTACATTCAAGAAACTGATGAAATCATGATATTACGATTACATTAATTGGAAATCCATTAAGAATTTATAGGTTTTAGGAGATAAGATTTGTTTTAGTAGACGAGAAATAATGTTGTTTATAGGAATGTTGTCATATGGAATGATTTACCGACAGAAGTTGTGGAAAATGAAACCTTCCTTGTGTTCAGTGATGGACGACACGAATATCTCGCTTCCTATTTTCGTCTGACGTTATTGTTTATGTTAGCTGAGACGGCACGGGCAGCTGAGGCCCTAATCAAGGCCGTCCCATTAACGCTATATATAATACATATACCTAGTCTGAGCCAGGTACCCATTTCATCGACCAACTCCTAGGGGTGGATGAATAGGTGGGTTGACTGTGGGCGGACTGCCGCAACCAGGATTCGAACCTATACGCTTGACCCGTGGGGGGGCCGGTAAATGCGTCACGGTCAGGAACGCTAACCGCTGCACCACCTTCATTGCTGAAAATAACAGAGATGTAAGAGTTTCTTTTCTGTTATCTGTTTGGTGTTTTACTTTAGCTGTAGAAAACTGTTTATCTGACCTCTTCCTCGATCACACACACACACTCACTCAAAAGTCCCCAGCGGTGGGTTGCTTTTTCCATTTTGTTGCTTAACGTACGCTTTAATAAGAGACTCAGGGGGTATAGGCCTTTAGCACCTGACTATAATGGTCTAATGGGCTGGTGTTGAGTATCTCTAGTCTGCTCAAATACCGGTAGTCCAGCCCTGATGGCTGTTACCTAAAACAGTATACCTGTCAGAAACCCGTGATGACTCTGTGCAATGCTGAATTACCTGTCAGTGGCAACACGTTCTCGTGAAAAATATCCATCATTGGCTTCAAATCATTATGGTTAATTATATATCAATTACTTTAGGACTTCATGATTTATTTCTGTCGTTGGCTACAAGTATTTTACCTAAACTGAAAACCATAGAATAGGCATCATGAAAGGTTAGGTTATTGTTTTCCTTTACGTAAAAATTATTTCAAGATAATCAATTCCTTTTAGAGTTTCCTATACTCTTAGTCGTAATCACAGTTTCAGCAAGTAATTGTGACTGTATTTTATCACATGGTCATGTACTGTGATCGTATTCTCTCACAAAGTCATATATTTATACCCAACTTGAATGGCGACTCACTCTCCCTCCTCTACACTGATCAGTCATTGAGTAACTAGCATTACGAAGGAAGCAAAATGAGTTTGGTGAATTCTTCAATGGCCAACATGTAGTGTGATGGGTAGTGCTGGAATATACTCTGTTTCCACATTTTGTACTTACATTGTAACTCATACTGCCATTCATTGTACTGTTAATAGGTTTCGCTTTTTGTGTTTTCCCTTACTGTTATGTGCTATATGCTGTGTTTTTTCAGTGTCTTTTATATTTTGTTTGCGTTTTACATATCATATCCAAGGT
>JAUUDZ010015010.1:0-11460 GCA_032361705.1 Panulirus versicolor | reverse complement strand
GAGAGAGAGAGAGAGAGAGAGAGAGAGAGAGAGAGAGAGAACTGCAGCACATGGGAAAGACACAACAGAGAGCCTGTTGGCCAATGTCTAAGATGTCTGTTTTGACCTTTATATTATCCGTTCCTTTCCCTTCCCCAGGTAACAACAGTGGGAAGGTTAAAAGATGGTAGGAAAGCCTTGTGTTCATGAATCAACACATGAATCAACTTAAAGATAAAGAACAAATGAAAAATTCCCACTCGACATTTCAACAACACCTGCTTCACTACAATAAAATCTTTGCTTCAGAATAAGAAAAACGAACTAATGAATGTACTGACTATTTGTTCTATTTGCTTTCATTCAGTAGATACATGAAATGATAGATAAAAAAATCCAACTGAGTTTTCATGGTATTTATAGCATTTGCATTAAAAAAGCTTGATAATTCATTCCAGTGTTCAACGCATCTATTGGAAAAGGAACATTCTTTTTTCTACGCCCGTTACATCCTCTAGCCTAAATTTTTTAGTTTCTTCTGATAAATGTATTTTCTTTGTATTTCAAAAGGATCTTTTTGATTTACATTATCAAATATATTCAAAATTTTGAGAATATTGTATAGTTCACGGTGGAATCTATGCTTCTCAAAAAAAAAAAAGACACATCTACTCTTCCTAACTTCAATACATCGGATTTTCTAGACTTGGCACCAGTTATGCAGCCCACCTCTGCATTGTTCCCATTTTTCCTCGTCTTTCTCGTCTTTCTTGTAGTTTCGGGACCAAAACTGGACAGCCTGTTCAGGTTATGGTATTACTATAGCTTTGAAAAGGTTCAGAATTATTCATCGTGTTTCGTAGTTTATCTTTCTAGCAAAAACTTAACATTCAGTTTCCTTTTTAATTACTGGTAAACTTTGTCAGTATATTTCTAAGAGTTATCAGTAAAAAGTTCAAGGTCTTTCCTTCACTTGATTTCGTTAGAGGATTTCCGAATATTTGATGGTCATATTCACTGATCTTATTTTCAAGAATTACAACTTTACTCTTTATTCATAATACATTTGATTTAATAGTTTGTCTGACCACTCCACAAGTCCGTTAAGATTTCTTTAAATTATTTCAGTCTTGTCCATCTACATCTCTGCCTCCTAGTTTCGTATCGTCTGCAAATTTAGAGACCTAGACACGAGACCAAATTCTTGATCATTATTGGATATCATGAAAAGAATAGGGCTAAGGATCGAAACCTGTGATACACCGCTGGTCACATTAAATCAGTCTAATATAACAAAATGTCTTCCGTCAGTTAACTAGTCACGAGACTATACACGCAGCTCGTCCCCTGTTTCATTTGATCTTAATCAACATAACAGTGTCCTGTGTGGTATTTTACCGGATGCCTTTGAAAGTTGAAGTATTTTTGAGTCCCAGTAAACTGATTAGTTAGAATCTTTTGTTGCGGACACCGTCCCCATGCTGACTTTTCGATATGATTTCGTAATCTAGAAATGTCATATGACACGTTGTCTTTTATCTTTTTTTTTATCATCTTACCCAGAACTGGCTTGAAGGTAATTGGTGATGGTAATTCAAGGCAATTCTTTATCGCTTTTCTTATACAGTGAGTGACATTCACCAACTTCCAGTCTTTAGGCACGCTACCTTCTGTTAGTGATCTGTTATGTTTTTGTTATAGACAAAACCAATAGCCATCTGACCTTCAAGAAGCATGAGGCTAGGATATTAGAACAAGTCAATTTGTAGAGTTAATTTGGTAAGACTATTTTGATTCTTTATGATAATTTCACTAACCTTAATTTTCTCTTCCTAACATCTTCAAAACATATTTAGCGGTTGAGATATGTATGATTTCTCCTCGACTGTATATGCTTATGTGAAGGATGTATCTAGTATTAAAGCCTTCTCCGTGCCATTATTGGTTACTTAACCGTGTCAGTTTTTAGTGGTCCTACTGTATAGTTTACCATCTTTGTTTGTTCTACATATTTAAAGAATTTGGGGTATTTTCAGCTGTCATAGAAACTCTTCTTTCATTATCATGTTTAATTTGTCCTATCACGTTTTCACAAACCCATTTATATTTTCAATTCATGATAACAAATGTTATTTCCCATTACCTTGATTTTTATACATATTCTTGTTTTTTTTCTTTTGGCGATTTAAGTCTACTTTTCTCGTCAACTATGCCGGTTTGGAGGTAATAATGGCTCTTTTCTTCATTCCGCTACGCTTTCGCTGTCAATAAGATGGGTAATAAATACTCGTCCTCTCTTCTAGTGTTTATATCAAGGAGTTTTATTCAGATACTATACATCATTTTTCCTCAGGTCTGTTCGTTTGTGATCTAGATCAAGAGTTTGCCAATGTCAATTTCAGAACTTGAATTTTGCAAAAGTTTAATACTTTGGCAGCAATTTGCCGCAGCCATACCTGCCTTAGAGAAGTTGATCAAGTTTGTCGCAGTAGAGGACAAGGTTCAGGATTTTGACCTATACTCTGTTTTTACTCAGCAATTAAGAAATGTTTCTTTAGTGAGGTTAATCATTCTTTCCCTTACAATCATCTGTTAGCGTATGTCAATATACATTTTGTTTGTCAAAGTCACCTATAATAGTAATCTTCTTATTGTTTACAACTGAATATATTTCATCTTCTCCTTTCTGCTTAAAGGTATCTATATGACGCCAAAAACACAGGTTCCTTTCAATTTTGTTGGCAATATCAGTCTACGAAGAGTTATAATCATCAGTGTCTAACTTTTTTACGTTAACTGCACATAGAGTATTTTGACCATTTTAAAAAACGCCACCTCCTATCTTGTGCAAACTACATTTTAGGTAAATTTCCATCCAGGTAGTGTTAACTTAACGAACAAATATTGATATCTAGAGTTTTAATCATGTTTCTAAGCCTATCTCTGTGACAGATAATAACACTTGTGTTCATTATCTTATTTTGCTTTGTGATTCATAAGGTCCTTGAATATCAAATATCTGAACTCAGTTTACAAAATGTAAAGACTGGAAAATCATTTGCGATATATGGACACACGCGTTCAACAGCAGCAGATGTTGTGCTCTGAAACCCAATAGGGTTTAGCTAAGCAGTTCTGCCACATCAACCGTTTCCATCCTTTACAGATGATTTATAGTCTGGCATATTGCACTCTAATCAAATCGTTGTATTTTTTGTGTTTAGAAATATTTATATTAATCTAGTAATATGTATATGTTAACTGTTCACCACGTATTGCAATTCAGCTATATTGCCTTGAACTGATCTCATATTCATGTGAAGTCCACTTAATTTCTTCGTGAGATTTCCGAATGAAATTGGTGATCTGATTTGGTGACCAGCTATTTGTAGACCGAGGTCTGACAAACCCCCGACACCAGCTCCCCAGTCATCACAAGGTGGTCCTGTGGGAAGGGGACTCGATCCTACTTGCCTTCGTGATATGTAATATGATCTGACCCGACCTCACCTGCTGGTGCCATTGGTCAACTAGCCGATACCTACCGAACTTCAACCATAGATTTTTACTTTGCAATTGTAAGGCAAGTTGATCTCTGTTGTTAATCCCCTGTATCCTATGAAGTCGAGCCATAACTTTACAAAACCAATGTTGATTAGCATCTTTGCACAGGCGTTTCAGTCTCTCGTTATAAGTTACCTACATTTTATCTAGGGTAAGCGCCACCTGTAATGATATTATTCCATCTGTCTTCCAGGGTGCCAATCAGCTCGTTATATTCTTCTACGATGATTACTGAATTTGCATTCTTTTGGTGAGCATCGGTTCTCCCAACATTCTTCACTAAACATGACTTTTTGGCTGGTATTTTAATCTTATTTATTTTTTGTTTAATGCGGGAAATTCCGAAAGCAGATCAGACATGGATTCTTCGATTAGCTGTCGTGTTACCCGCCATGTGTTTTCCCAGATATCTGACCGGCGAATCTTCTACAATCACTAAACATTCGTCGTCGTTCTTTCCTTCTAAGTCGCTGAGTACTGAGAAGACTTCGCTTATGAGTGAACAGTGGTCCCATGAGGAAGGGGAAGGGGAACGGCTAGGCGGGTGATTGAGGTGTGACGTAATCCAGAGAGGTTTAGGGATTAGGGTATGCGAGGGTCTTAGGTTTTAGGACCTCCGTGGAGTGAGAGGACTGTGAGTTATGTGTATATGGGTTCTTGGAAATGATCGGTGAGTTCCCGCTGCTTCTCCGGTCGAGCCATCCATATTCGATGAGCTGTTGTCGCATAATCATCTGTAGCAGCGTGTCTGTCACCCGGAACTAGCAGTGACTCCGAAACAAGCTTTCGTGTCTCTAACGTAGGTCGAATTGTGTTTTATATCTTAATGATTCGTAATAGACTGTGAAACTTTTGTGTCTCAATCGTAGGTCGAATTTGTTCTTCAGCCTAGTACCGTAATAGACTCAGAAACTGTTTCGCGTCTCCGCCGTAGGCCGAATTGTGTTTTGCAGCCTGGTACCGTAATAGACTCAGACAGAGTGTTTCGTGTCTCTGCCGTAGGTCGAATTTGTTCCTTAGCCTAGTTACAGTAATAGAAACAGTGTTTCGCGTCTCTGCCGTAGGTCGAATCGTGTTTTACAGCCAAGTATTTCCTGATAAAGACATGTTTATCAGGTTGCACAACAGCGGTCCATCACAGGCGTCTGCGCGTGTCTCACCCTCGATGGATGTGAGGAAGTGGGTGCGTGAGTGGCCATATTTCATCTGCGGCGACTTAGCACACAATAGGACGTCGCTGGAGCACGTCACCCTCCCCCGCTGCTACTTGTTAGTCCTAGTCAACAATGTCCGAGTCCTTGGGTCGAGGTGCGTGGCGGGGCTGCCGCTCCTCCTGCCATCTCCCGTTGTCACTGAAGAGAGAGAGAGCCGTGAGCAAGGGGTGATGTGGAAAGCTAAGGGACACCGAGTGTTCCCGTGGCCATTATATTGTCTACGTGTATTGCATGTGAGAATGCGATTACCGTATGTGCTGTGCGGGGAGGGAGTTTTTATTTTTTTTTATACGTGGAGCCGTATCTCTTGCACATTCTTTATCATCCAACTTCTGAGGATGCTGTATGCTACATGTAGTAACCATATCTTCATTTTGTTATATTCATCCACCAATCTTGTAGAAGTACTTACTCATATCTTCATAAAGTTTCTTGATTTCATATTATGTCCTCTGGTTATTCTGTCCCAAAATTCTCGAAGAACTTTTCACTATCAAATTTTTTTCAAAACGTAAAGGTTGTGATTAGGTCACTCCTTATTCTTCTCTCTTTCAAGGTAAACCAATTGAAAGCCTCTAGCCTTTTCCTGTAACTCTGTCAGCGATTTATATGTGAGTGCGCGTGTGTGTGGAAATCTTGGTAGCATTCGGTACATGTATATCATTGTTATCCTCGGCCCCTTATGAGGGTCAGGCGCTGGCCATCCATCACCCTTGGTGCTAGACGCGTCCAACAGGACAATGTACCCCTGACCAGGTTGAGTGTGGGGGGTGAGAAGAGATAACATCGTATCCCAGTCTCCACACATGTTCCATTCTATCAGTGGGAGCTCTTAACACCACGGATGTCGTAGCTACACGCTATTCTCCTGTACCCGTGATAGAGACGTCTGGTGAGAGGAGGCAAGAGGGAGGGACAGAAGAGGTGTGAGGTGGCATTGTTTATGCCCGACCGCGTCCACACACACACACACACACACATACACAGTGACTTCTTATATCTTTATAATCTTTTATTTTCGATAAGCGTTGTCTCTCACTGATTAAATGTCAAGGAGGGGAGGATCCGAGGGTCCGTGTGGGTGGTTCTGCTGAAGATGGTGGACGTAAGGATGGCTTCTTGTGTTCCTGGTGACCATGTGGTCCTTGGGTTGTGTCTTGAAAAGGAGATGAGAGATTGTGGAAGATGGTCCTACTTTGTGTAGATGTTTCGTGTGTGATGAAGGAGGGATCCTCATCTGAAAGACTGTTTTATGAGTGATGTTCCTCATATGAGGGACGGAATAGCGGAAAAAGAAATTTGTAATTCCCTGCTGGTGACGGAAGTCTTTAAGTATTCTGAGGTGTATTTCTCACATTGTGGTGTGTTGAAGCTGCTGCCTTTGGCAATGTCTCTCTCATGATGATGGTGTGGGAGACTTAATTCTCTGCAGGTAGTCGACACATGATAGTATAATGTTCTCCTTGCTGTAGAGAGAGAAGAATGTTCATATAGGAGACATTTACATCTCTCACTCTTGTACAGGGTATTCTCACGGTAATGGACGACCTTTTTTTGTTGTTTATTCCTATTGTGAGTGACGCTCCGCAGGGTATTCGGAGGCTGGGTTGAGAATTGAACTCTTTTTCCACTTCAATTGATTTTTACTACGACATCTACTGCTGTTATTACTACTACTACTACTACTGTTACAACCTCATCTACTACAGCTACTGCTTCTACTACTACTACTACTGCTAATACTAATACTACTAATGCTTCTGTTACTACCTCTACTACTATACTACTGCTGCTATTACTACTACTACAGCTATTGCTAACGTTGTGCTTCTACTGCTGCTGTTACTATGTCTACTAATACTGTACTACACTTCTGTTATTACTTCTGCTATTACTACTACTACTACCACTACCATTATACTACTGCTTGTCTTCCGGGTTGCTGGTAACGGAGCCGAGGCTCTGATGTCATAACCAACACCGTAAGTTATGATCTGCTAAGTGGCAGTACACACACACACACACACCTGACCGACAGTACAGACACACACAGGCAGTAAGTATATGGGAGGAAAACAAATTACACGAAATATATCGTAAATTGGACCATGGACTTGATATCCAGCCTAATTGTCACTAGGATATGATGGATTTGTTGTTTCTGTCCAGGTTGATAAGCGGGTCTCCTCCTCGTCGAATCGGTCGACCATCAAATAGGGGGATTGTGGCCACCATTTTAGATTGTATGTTTATTGATGGACCCCATCAACGCCACTTGCAGTACCAAACCTTTCCCCTACCAGCCCCCAGATCTGAGAGGATTAGGCTAACGAATGAGGGTCAGAGCACCTAACCAAGGATTGGAGTGACATTTGGCTGTCTCTCGTCCTGGCTTTCCCATGTTTCTGTCAACCCCCCACAGTCAAAATCCTTACATCTGACCTGTCATATGTACTATCATAATAATTCTGAAATTTATTGTTACTTCATTGTTTTATGTTTTCTCCTTTTTACCATCATCATACAGACCTGAGTTAACCGGCAGTGTTCATCTCATCATGCAGCATCACCATGTTAGTTTGCGGTAGGTTTCATTTTCTTTATGATCGTCCCAGTCACCTGAACTGACGTTTTGTCTCCATAGGGCCGCACACGTGAGGGGCGTTCTGCATCACGGGAACGTCTACTGGGGGCACCACTGAGCTTGGCTCAGCGGGACTATCCCCGTCATGACTACTACCAGCACAAGCTTCAAGATTACCCAAGTAAGTTGCAGGACTACCCGAGTAAGCTGCAAGACTACCCTTCCAAGACTCAGGACTATCCCACCAAGCCACAGGACTTCCCAACCAAACCTCAAGAGTACCCTAGTAAGAATGGAGGCAACACTCCAGTATACAAAGCACAGAGCCGGGAGGTAGTACCAGCCCAGCGGCAACAGTCCCCAGGAGGGGCCCTTGGGATGATGGGGTCTCCAGGGGGTGGCGGTGGGATGAGAGAGCGGGTTGCTTCTCCCCACAGAGTCACTTCCCCTCCTGTCAAACTTCAGGAGCCTCAGCGGATGGCCAGTCCTCCTGTTAAAATGGCTGATCCGCGTCCACAGCATGATTATGGGAAGCCTGAAATGTCCAAACTTGAGGGATCCTCTGTGGGTGGTGTGGGTGTGGGTGCCCCAAGACTGAGCCCTGCAGGTGTTAGCAGCCACTTCGTGCAGCAGTACCCTGAACGAGACACACCATCAGCCTCGCAAGGCAGCAGTGGGGGCAATAACGCTGTATGGGAGGGTGGCTACCCAATGACACCCGAGAAATACCCGGTCTCAGGACCTCCAACCTCTACTTACTCACCATTGCCATTATCAGCACTGCACATGCAGGCCTCACCTTCCCACAGCCAGCGAGTACAGCATGATCTCCCAGAGAAAGTCATTGATGCTCTTGAGCAGAAGAAGGATATCAACTATTCATCTGGCAACAACAACAACAGAAACAGTCCATGCACAGATGACACACTGGATGATAAATACCGTGACTACCCAGCTGAAAAGGATGAGGGTGACCCTGAAGTTCTGGTTGATGGCTGTGATCTGAAGAAGCTTGCAGAAGTAACTAGCAAAATGGCACTGACTGTCTTACCTGATGACGTAGACACCTACAATGAACTGAACAAACACCATCTGAATGGTCACCTGAGTGCACACCTTGATCACCTGGGGCGTCCTGCAGGTCAGCTAACCCCTGAGAGCACTGACTGTGGTTCCCTCAGTAAGAGCTCCTCAGATGGTGACCACATGATGAACCGGAAGCGACCACCAACCAAACTTAAGTCCAAGAGACGCAACATTCTCTCCTTCCCACACCACCTGTCTGTTGACGAGCTTCGTGTCATACAGGTAAGTGCACCATCTGCCTTAATGGGCTAGAAATTATACATGTCCTTTGCTTCCTCTTCAGTTGGGTTGTGGTTTGTACAAGTAATCTGAATCACCTGTCTTAATGGAATGCAGATTGTGCACATAAGCTTCATTACTCACCTTAAAGGACTACATGTCATGAGCTATATTGCATGTTTTATTCAATGATTATAACTTTTTTTCCTTTCACATGCTTTAGAATTTTTAAAGTATAGGAGTAGCATCACCTCAGGGTCATGTTCCTCAACATTTTTTAGCATGCTATCTGTATAGGGAGTGCAGCATTAACAAGATCCTTGTGAGATTTTCCACTAAAAGGGGTTAGAAACTGGCTAAGCTTTTCACAGATAATGTGCACTTTGCTACCCAGGTAGGTACCTGTCTCACTGGGCAGTGGATTATACAGATAAGCTCCACCATTTGTCGTAATGGACTAAGATTAACACAGGTAAGGTGCATTACTTACCTCAGTAAATACTGTATACTGTAATGTCATGGTCGTTTTCTTGTGCCTTCGAGTGTGTTTTGTCTTTATGTTTATATGTCTGCTTCTGCATCTTTGTATACTGTATTTTGTACTAACAACTGCTTTTCCCCAGTATTCATGATGGTAGAAATGCACTATTATACCACTGTAATAGTATATGTATATATATTATACTTAGGATAGACAGCAGGAGACCTAATGGTCCATGACGTGATGATCTGCTGGAGGACAAATGAAATATCCTCAGTTCCATATCCTACTTAGAACAGGATGATAAAGTATAGGCAGTAGTAGTAGTAGTATCTGTAGCATAGGTAAAACTTGTCAGAATTTCATGAGAACAATCAGTGTTTAAATTTCATATTTTAAGGGATTATGGATACTGATCTTTCCAGAGGCATTTTAAGGTTTCTAAATGATATATGTGTGTAATGTATGTACAGTGTATTCTTCCAGACCTGGATAATCAATATGCTAGTATGTTGTGATTTGGGTGCACTCTGTGCTTCAGAAGACAATCTTTTGTATCCTCCCAAATTAGAACTGTATGTTCCTGAAATCAGACTTTTTGGTCCAGATTTGATACATATTTCAGATTTTGTCAGAAAAAAATGCACCCCATTATTTGTACCACTCACATAAAATTTTCACAGTCCAGAATGGACTCTGAGACACCAGATGAGTCTCAAAATATCCAGGTTCTGGGGAATCCCAGCATTAATATTGTCAGAGTTTGAAAGGATGTATATATTTTTTTATACTACTTAAAGCATTCAGAAACAGTTGATGATTTTAGTTTTCTGAAATTCTTATTTGTTTTCACTTGTAACAAATACATTGTAAATGAAGGCATAGTTTAGTGAGTACATTGAAAATGAAGTGTTGTAGGTTGGTTGCTTGTTAGACATGACTGTAATTAAATAATGAGGGTAAAAAAAACAGATAAATAACTTAAGAGAGCACTACTGACTCAAATTCAGACTGCAAAATCATGCACCATTTTGGCTGGAATCCTCAATACCTGAACATTTAGATTTTGGATGTTTTCAGACTGGAGATCTTTTATTTTCAAAATGTAGCTGTAGTAGCATGTAGTCACCGGGATATGTTTGACTACATTCTTAGTTTTTAAAAAACTATCCAAATTTGCTCACTTACAGCAACCATAACTGAGGTAAACAAAATATGCAGTGACCTCTCTTTTGGGTTGAAATTTATCTTCTAAAACTTCCACAGTCATGGATGAATAAAGAACAAGAGTCCTCTAATATTTTATTTCTCAAATAAGTAAGCTGTTTAAAATGTAAAGTTTATAAGAGGCATAACATTACGTAAAATATTTGCTAATTTATAGTAGTAGCCAAACTCTTTCTCGTCTACTCACCATTTCTCTCCATTGTACAACAGAACATTCCAGCAACAACCACCTTCATGATACAAAATGATTTTTATTTCTCATTTCTCTGTGCCAAGCTTTCATTTTCATAACCTTGTTAAGCAGAGCGAAACTCTTCCATGTCTTTGATCACATCATTCATCATCATGGCAACCATTTACCCTTTTATTGCTGGATAACTTTATATACTTTTGGCATCTTGCACTATATTATATTCATGACTGACATAAAGAAATTACTAATTGTATGTTTTTGCAGCGTCGACAGGATTCTTATGGTGGGGGATCATCCTCTGATGAGAACAGATCATCAGGCCATGCCTCCATGTCTGATGGCCACACTTCCTCATCACCACCTATTGACTCATTACCTCGACATGATCATCTCAGGCCCAACCTAAAGGTAGTTCCTGAGGATGAGCGCCTATCTGCTGCTGTAACATCGGTTGGGGCTGGCTATAAAGGTGCTGCTTCAGGCAGACGGGGTCAACCATGGCCACGGCACAGGGCTACACCATCCAAGGTAGGAAGAACAAACTTGAAGATTTCTAGGTTCAATCAGTGGCAGGACATAGCTCCTTTCCTACTTACTGGAAATTTCTTACTGCTCTTTTTTGTATCTCTTAAACTTTTTGATCAGACTCTTTGCATTTATTAAACTTTTTGATCAAACTCTGCTTTTCTACACAGTTCTGTTAGCCATATGATCTCCCATGATTTGACTGAAGGATAGCTTACATTTACTAAAAGCTGTCCATTTTTTTCTCTATCAAAAAGGCATTTTTGAATTCAGTTTTGAAAATTAGAATTTTAAAACCATTTTCTATTTTATTTCTAATAGTTCTAGAGTTTCTGGTGCAGAAATTTCATTAGATATAAGTGGACAGAGATCTTTAAATAATGAGAGC
>JAUUDZ010014999.1:0-11460 GCA_032361705.1 Panulirus versicolor | reverse complement strand
GCGCTACCTCGTTAATGCAGGAGACAGCGACAAAGTATAATAAATAAATAAAATATATAAATGTATATTATATTTAACCGCCGTCACCCGCATTAGCAAGATAGCGTAAGGAAACAGACAAGGAATGGCCCCACCCACCCACATATATACACATATTTATTTATAAATATAACTAAATATTATATAGATTGAGTGTAGAATGACAAAAGGTGAGAGCAAATGACGTGAGGGGTGTGGGAGAGGAATGGGATGTATTTAGGGAAGCAGTGATATCTTGCGCAAAAGATGCATGTGGCATGAGAAAGATGGGAGGTGGGCAGATTAGAAAGGGTAGTGAGTGGTGAGCTGAAGAAGTAAGGTTGTTAGTGAAAGAGAAGAGAGAGACGTTTGGATGATTTTTACAGGGAAGTAGTGCAAATGACTGGGAGATGTATAAAAGAAAGCAGCAGTCTAGAGAAAGATGTGAAAAAGAGGGAAATGAGATTTAGGGTGAGAGAGTATCATTAAACTTTTGGGAGAATAAAAAAATGTTTTGGAAGGAGCTAAATAAAGTGCGTAAAACGAGAACAAATGGGAACATCGGTGAAGGGGGCAAATGGGAAGGTAATAACATTTTTGCTCTCTGAGATAATGTTCTCTCCTTCCACACATTCTTCATCGCTTCCAAAACCTTTGCCTCCTCCCTCATCCTGTGACTCACTTCTGCTTCCATGGTTCCATCCCCTGCTAAGTCCACTCCCAGATATCCAAAACATTTCACTTCCTCCAATTTTTCTCCATTCAAACTTACATCCCAGTTAACTTGTCCCTTAACCCTACTGAACCTAATAACCTTGCTCTTATTCACATTTACTCTCAACTTTCTCCTTTCACGCACTTGTCCAAACTAAGTCACCAAATTGTGCAGTTTTCCCCTCGAATCAGCCACAAGAGCTGTATCATCAGCGAACAACAACTGACTCACTTTCCAGGCCCTCTTATCTCCAACAGGCTGCATACTCGCCCCTGTCTTCAAAACTCTTGCATTTACCTCCCTAACCACCCCATCCATAAATAAATTAAACAACCATGGAGACATCACACACCCCTGCCGCAGACCGACCTTCTCAGGGAACCAATCACTCTTCTCTTCCTACTTGTACACATGCCTTACATCCTTGATAAAAACTTTTCATGGCTAGCAGCATACCTCCCACACCATATACTTTTAAGACCTTCCACAAAGCATCTCTATCAACCCTATCATGTGCTGAAATTGTTTGGATATATGAAGAGAATGAGTGTGGAATGATTAATGAACATGCAGAAGGGTGAGAGATGTGCATGGGATAGAGTGACTTGGAATAATGTGGTATGTGAAGCAGCCAGGGTAGACCATGGGGCCTGGTTGTGGATAGGGATATGTGGTTTCAGTGTGATACACAGGACAGTTAGAGAATGGATGTTAGCAGATGTGGTCTTTCTTTGTCTTTCTTTGTCAGCTCCTGATGCTACTGTGCTAATGCAGGAAACAGTGAGTATGAAAAAAAAAGAAAAAGAAAATGAATGAAAATAAAACTTTGAGAGGTATGCAGTTATTATTGCTTTATGCACCTATTAGTGAGAGGAGGGAAGAAGAAAGGAGTGTCCTTTAGAGGAGCTGAATGAATGTTTTGACAGTTCTTATGGGAGGCATTGATTCATGGTGGAGGAAATCTGATTGCAAAAGTAATTGTAAGAGTTAGGATGTTCATCCTTATTCAAAGATTAGAAAAACATTATATTTGTGATGTAATATACTGTGCACAGATAGATGCCATAACCTTAACCTTTTTAAGCATCATGATATTCTGTGTGATGATGTTTATATTATTTATATACTTCCAGTTTTACATTCTGTTTGCATTTCTTGTCATTTCTCAGGCCCTCAGGTAATGATGAATTTTTAAAATTTCCCCAACCAGTATTCATTTGTGTGCATATACCTCGTGTCCAGTCTAACCTCGCTCGTGGACCTCAGCAGTCAGGTCGTCTTGTTGTCAGGAGTGACACACCGTGTTGCTCAGTTGATTGAGTGTCTTCTTACATTGCAAACTGAGTGGGACATTAACACATTACAAGTAAGTGTTCACCTAATAAGGTAGTAAGGAATATGTGAGCTTGCAAAAAGTGGTTCTTTATGAAATTAAGGCTTGATAACATCTGCCTAAACATTAAAGCATGGAATTAGCTCTCCATAATTTTTTTGGTTTCATTAGAACTTCCACAGCCTTCTTTATACATTATATATCAGTTTCCTAAAATGTTCAGTGATCGAAATATATGTGCTTTATTACATTCATCTCATCATATTCATCATATTTTGATGACAGATGTCTTTGGAAGTATACTTTTTACATCAGAAAATGCTCTCATCACAAATCCAAGCACATTTTTTTTATTGCTCTCTTGTCTGCTACTTTTGGTATTTGTCATATACTGTACTTATTTTCACTAATGCCCAGTATATTTGTCATATACTGTACTTTTCTTTGAACATGAATTTAGGTTCCGTCATTTGATTCCGTAGTGTTGGCTATGCATATGCCTGTCTCTCTGATGCACTGACATGTTCTAAGCCCTTTTAGAAACTTTTACAAACCAAATTGACACAAACATGCTGTACTTTTTTAATTTTGTATAAGATTATCAAGTCATGTACCATTCTGCACTTATTTTCAGACTCATAGTGAGGTTGATAGCAAATCTATCTCTCTTATCATGAATTTGATCTGTTTCATCTCTCTTTCTTCAATGTTGCTGTCTTTACTTATATATATTTTCTTCTCTGGTGCACAGACATTGTTTTAGACATCTTACAAATCATATTGACCTGAGAATGCTACACTTCTAGTTTTTCATACACGTACAGTGTATGTAAACCAGCTACCTAAAAACTTAAATTATCTGGAAACTAGACATTTTAGGAAATATATCATGTAGAACTCATTTATCAGTAATCTAGTCACTTTGCCAA
The DNA here is from genome assembly GCA_032361705.1 of Panulirus versicolor. Taxonomy (NCBI): domain Eukaryota; kingdom Metazoa; phylum Arthropoda; class Malacostraca; order Decapoda; family Palinuridae; genus Panulirus; species Panulirus versicolor. Next base: position 8,465 of record JAUUDZ010014999.1, on the reverse strand, counting down.
AAAAATGCTTGCCTGGTTTGTTTAGATTGTAGAACAGATCTACATCATTATTGCTTTGTTTACATTGTGCTTAAGACGCACTTGCTGCTTTGCTTATGCCTGCTTCTTTCAGATGCTTTCCTGTTTAATATGAGTTCTTTGTGGTGAAATCATGTTAATGGTAGTAAATCTTGAGCAAGGTGATAATGAAAACAGGGATGATGATGATGATATGAAGATGTAATTAATGAGCATCCTTTCTTAGGCATCTGTGGAAGCAAGTATGAGAGATATTTCAGTAAATAGATAAAAACAAATTATCCTATTTACTTCATTTTTTTCATACATTCTTTTATGAATATTTTTTTTTACATTCTTACATATCTACAATATATGTTATTTTTCTAAAAGCAATATCTCTATTTTAGGTACCATATAGGCTAAATAGTATTAAATATTCAAGGGTAGGATATGCAGTCTGTTTAATGACTAGGAGGATATAAAAAAATGGCAGTGTTTTTGTCCAAAGGTTGCAAGATATCATATGTTATACAATACTTGTATTACATTGTCCTAGAAAAAATCCAGTGGAGTAACTTTTTGCGTAGCCTGTTGAAAATGCAGTAACAAACACATATATGTGTAAAGAGGCAGAAATGTTCAAATGTGCTTGATTCCAGTTTGACAAAAAAGATTAATAAAAGGAGAAATGATAACATGCATGATAGAAAATCACTCTTACAAAAAATTATCTCCTAAAGAGAATATGCCTTAGTAAATTATGTAACATTAGTATGTTTAGAAGATACTCCTTCAGGCTTTCTCCAGCTCTTATTATGATGGGAATGTACTGCTTCCAGGCTTCCTCTTCATTTACCAACATTAGCCAGAATCATCAATGCAGGTCAGCTAGTAAAGGAACGTCCAGTGATTCAGAGTAAGTCTTATTTGAATTCTCTGCTGTTTTATATCATGCACCACTGTAACAGAGCATCACTGTAATTTTGCTTATTGGATGTCTCTCTGGAACTTTCTCTGTTATCATACAGTATTTCAAATTAATGTATACTGTCTGCATTCTTATTTTCACCAGTTAGCCAATTTCATTTATTCTTAGCTCTTATATTCTTAAAAGTATTTCTTTATACTTTTTTAATAAGTTTCTTCATTACCTTCTTGCTATGACCACTGATTTTTTTCTACACAACCCATGCAAAGGTTTTCATTAATGACATTGCCAAATCAGTTTAGAAACTTGAAGGTTGTTATGAAGTCTTCCCTTACATCTCTCTTCTGTGGGAGGCAAATTTATGGCCTCTTAACTCTCTTTGTAACTCAGCTCTCTTTTTTCAGGTACCATTTTTGTTGCTCTTCTCTGGGCCTTTTGTATTAGGATTTTCTTTTTTTTTTTAAGTGAGGTGATCAGATTTAAGAGGCATATAGTAATTTAGGTCTGTAAGTGCTTTCTTTGATGTTCATATGACTCTCCTTTTTCAAGTGTTTCAGCAAAATTTTAGCTGTTACTACTTTCTGGTAAGACAGAGATTCTAAGTAAAGGAACCACTATACTCAAGGATGTAATCACAGAGTAGTATTAATTATAGTTGTACGAGGAGGATGAGGAAGAGGAAGAGGAGTAGAAGTAGTGGTAGTAATCGTAGAAGTAGTGGTAGTGATCGTAGTAGTAGTAGTAGTAGTAGTAGGAGGAGGAGTAAGAGGAGATGGAGAAGGGAGAAGGAAAAGGACTGAAGTGAATGAACCTGTAATTTGTTATCCTTTAGATTTTTTTCACTTGATAAGAGGGTCTAGGAAGTATGTGGAAATGCAGCACTGTAATAGGGTCTGCCAGTAAAGTATGTAGATGTGAGTCAATTTTGAGCATTTGACTTGAATACATTAGGGGATGTGTTTGCATAACTCTAGATATATTTGAATACATCAGGGATGTGTTTGCATAACATTAGATTATTTGAATGTAAAGGTAGAAGTAGTCAGGAGGATCATTAAGTAGGAGCCTCTGCAAACACTACATTAGAGTTGCCCTGTCAGTGGCCGTGCTGTTAAGGGTGAGGCACTGAAGGCTAAGAAGCGGCACTGGAGTTCATTAGTTACAGAGAATCTGTTGCCATGGCCACCCCCTTGAGGGTGTTCTGGTTGGAAACAAGCATGAGAGACGTAGATAGGTAGATAGTAAAGGGAGGAATGTCTAGTCATGCAGAGAGTACTATTAAGGTTTGTTGAAATGATAATTACTGAAAGTTATTGATTATGCTGGACAGACACCTGTTGGAGGAGAATGCTGATAATGAAACAGCAGTCTATGAGGGAGATCAGACATCACTGAAGATAGCATTTATACTCAGTGATGTAGATATAATTGCTCCAGGATCCTCGAGAATACTAGTTAAAAGTAAGTGATGAAAAGGCTAAAAATATGTACCAGCTGAGAGCCAGTTTCTAGTGGTAAGTACAGTAAAATCAAGTTTATTGTTTATTCTCATCATGAGGCACTTTTGTTCATGAATATGCCACACTCCTGGTGATTATAGATATTATGAATTACATATGAAGTTTTGTTTTAGCCAAGAAGTTCTATTTTCACTGCAATTGCATTTATTCATAAAAATATTCCCTTTAGAATTCCATTACTCCTTCTGTCCTGTGTGGTAGACTGCAATGAATTTTCTCATCCTTGGTTTTGTAATGAATCCTTTCATGATTCCAGGCTCCTGCATATTTGTATCTTACACATCTCTGTATACAAGTTTTTGTCTTCCAGTACTTTTGCTACCTCCTACTTGCTCTTGCTCTTTTTGTACTTTCTGCCTCCCTCCTGAAGATATATTCCAGCCACTTTTGTTTAGATTGTCTTGCATTTTTTTGCAATAACTCTGACTAAACTAGTTTCCTGGTAGAGTACCATTATTTGGTAATTATATACTTTCCTTGTAGATTGGACCAGTTATCAAGAATATAGTATTGGTTGACAGTACCAGGACATTTTTGGTTGAAAGTCTGTCTGAAAAGCTCTGTTGCCAGAAGGCCTGAATTTTACTCTAGAAGTTTAGTAACCCTTTGGTCAAAAATTTGTTCCAATCAAGTGCTGTTAGTTTTCATAATGTGTAGGTGTTTGCCCTTATTCTTACAAAATGTATCTTAAATCCAGTTTGGATAAGTTAACCAGAGCTTCTACTACCACAGGCAGAAGATGAGAGACCCAAGGAGTAGGTTGTCAGATATCTAGACTTTGATTTATTCTGTAGAAACAATGATTCAGTGTTTGAAAGTATTTGTGGAAGATAAAACTTTGATCTATGAAGTTTTATACAGAAAAGTGAGAGCACATGAAATAATCTTGTTGTCTTACTTAATTACCAATTACCAAGGATTGTATACATGATTTATTTAAAGCCAAGTAAGATTACTGTGATCAAGGAAAGTGAGTTTTCTTAAAATGTCAGTTTTTGCTTTTGAAAAGTATGTGTTCAAGCTAGACTCCTTTCATTTTCTCACTTTAACAAACTTTGTGATCTAAGACTAATAGGTTACATGGCTATTGAGTGGGCAGTGTGCCATCTTTGTTGGATGTATGAGGGCTTAGTGATTGATAATAGCATTTTTTTAAGTAGATTTTTTTTTTATACTCCCCTCAGGATGCATAGTTTTGTTTCTGTGTGCCTTAACGGTTAAACTGCATGTATCAGAAAACCTGGCTAATGCTGTATGTTCAAAAAACACCAAAAGATATTAAAACAGTACTGGATTTTATTCTTTTTGAATTAAAGATATGTATGCAGAAGTATGAAAAAAAGGCCTTTAATCTACCTTTATTGTGCTTGAATGAGGTGTAAAGTCTGAAAGCACATTTAAAAAATGATGCAAAAGGAATGTAAAGCATACTATAATCTTATGAGATTACTTACATGCATACTAAAGTATAAAAAATTGAAGTGTAAGTTCAGCATCTACCTTTGTCTTGCTGTGATGGAATGCTCAATTTTATGAATACTACTCTTACTCAAAACAGTCATGCAGAAATCTTTTTTCATACAAATCCAAATAATATTTGTTGCAGTTTAAGGGTTAAGTGTGAATGAGACAATAACAGTAGTTCTATATTTTTCTTTATCACCTAGGGTAATCTGATGGCTCTCAGAGGTTTGCACGAGGTAATTGAGGATTGTAGGTTAAAACTGTGATTTTCACCTGCTCAGAGTCAATATTTTTCATGGGAACATTTGACTTACTAGTCTTCCCTGCCCTTGAAGAGTTCAGTACTTAAGTAGATTCACTACCAGTTGCCCAGTATGTAGTAAATATGAAATATGGTGACCATAAAGTAATTTTTACTCAAAATTTACAAAAAGGTGATCATTTACTGGGTAGAAAAATTTTTAGCAGAATTTTAGGAGGGAGAACTCTAAAGGTCTCAATTATATTTCCAGATCAAGTAATCCTGTGGTTTTATTTTTCTTAACTAAGTAGAAAATGGCATAATGGATAAATGAGTGCAACATATATCTTTGATGCAAATATAGCTTCTCTTTTGTATGATAACTCCCTTTTTTTTCTGTGCCTAGATCTTCATTTGAACATCTGTAAGGGTGAAAATCTTTTGATAATGGGACCAAGTTCATCTGGGAAATCCAGCATTCTTCGGGTGTTACGTGGATTATGGCCAGCAGCAAGAGGAACCGTTGCTCACGACTTTCCTCCAGGACCCAAAACTGTAATCTTCTTGCCTCAAAAACCACTTCTCACAAATGGTTCTTTACTAGAGCAGGTAAGGTCACTTAGGATAATAAGAAAAATTATTATGAAAAAAATTTTGACAAACAAGAATATACAATACACTACTTGTATCTGAAATTTATTCAACTGCTTATTTTCCATTTTACAGATAGTCTACCCCTTGAGGTTAGACCCTAATAATCCAGTTAGCAGTGAAACTTATGAGGAGATCCTTGGCTTTATAGATGTGTTACATATGAGAGACCTCATGAATCGTTCAGGGGGACTCCGAAATGATCCTAACTGGAACTGGTAAGTGTTAGGGACCCAAAGGGAGAGGGAGGTTGATGGGTCCTGAGGAGAGGTGGCTGGTACATGGACTAGTCTAGCTAGTGGTTGGAGCACACAAGGAGCCAACTCTTGGGAGCAAAAACCAAAGTAATACCTATCGAAGAGGGAAAAATGAACCAATATTGTAGCAAAGGGCAAGTGGGTCAAGTTTTGAAGTAAAGCTGGGAAAGTTGATAAGTTGGACTGCTTGTGATTCAGCTTTGTCAGGTAAGAATGCAGAACTAAAATCACCCCAGATTTAAAAGTATTACTCCATAAAAAGACAAATTGATCTTGTATAAACACAGCAACTGTTACTCTCAACTTTCTCCTTTGACACACTCCCAAACTCAGAAACCAGCACCTCTAGTTTCTTACCATGTGCCACCAGCATTGTATAATCAGCAAACAGTTGCCTCACCTCCCCCCTCTAAGAGACTGAATACCTGCTTCTCTCCCCTAGACTCTTGCATTAACCTCCCTCACCACCCCATCCTTAAACAGATTAAACAGCCATGGTGATATTGCATATTCCTGCTGGAGATCCACTTTTACCTGGTACCATTCACCATCCTCTCTTCCCACCTACACACATGCCTTTCTCTCTTGATAAAAGCTCCTTACTACTATAGCTTCTAATTGCTTTCCTCCCTCATGTATTCATAGCACCTTCCACAAATTCCACCCATACCACATGCTTTCTCCAGATCCATAAATGCCATTCTGTTCCTACCTAGGCTGGTGTCCCATGCTTTCAACCACCCTATCCGGCACCAATCACTACATTTATAAGTACTATATCATTATAAAATATTATTGAACTATGCACAAGATTTTTTTAAGTTTGGCTTGAAGTTTTTTAAGCACCGAGTTTACTGAACAATAATTTGGTAAGGAATTTTGTCTTTTTACTTCCTTTACCCATTATTGCCACATCTCAAAGAATAAATTCCACCTTCTTGATAAACTGAAACTGAGACTAAAACTTTCAAGTAGCTCATGGCATAAAGGAGTATGAGAAAGGGTAATTTGTTTAGTTGCTAAAATACTGAAAAGTATATGCAGTAAATCACAGATATAGTAAGAGTAAATACAGTAGATATGTATTCACATATTCTTAATTAGTTTAGGTCTTTTGATATATGAGATGTTTCTTATCTGCAGGAATGATGCTCTGTCACCTGGAGAAATGCAGAGAGTTTGCTTTCTGCGGATACTCTTCCATCGACCTCAGTTTGCTCTTTTAGATGAAGCCACAAGTGCTCTGAGTCTGGATGTAGAGGAGCAGCTATATAGAACAAGTCTACTGCACAACATTACTTTAGTCAGTGTGGGCCACAGAGATACACTGACCAAGTACCACAATTCACTACTCACCCTAGATGGAACAGGTGGTTGGAGAAAAGAACAGATCCATCATTAGGGTGACAATGATGCCTAATTTCTCCATCAGGGTAAAAACTTAAGGAGAGACACTGCAGTCAAGAGAAGAGTAGTTGATAGTACAATCAGTCAGTTTTGCCTTAGAATTTATGACTGGTGCAAATCAAAGCTGTAAAGTGTGAATAATGCTGCACATATATTTATATTAAATTGAATTTTAATTTTCGAATATTCAGAAAGCACAATGAGGAAGGAGGAATATCTTTTCAAAGAAGGCTATACCTTGAGAGGAGTCAGAAAATATCATTTAGAAATTAGATGTGGACAGGCATTGTGATCCACCCTTAGTAAGAAAGGGGTAAGCTTTTTATTTTTGCTCTTGGGGTTGATGATAACTTTTTGTATTTCAGTTTCTAAAAGAGGAAACAGAAGTGTGTGTGTATGTACATACATATATTTTTTTTTTCATACTATTCGCCATTTCCCGCGATAGCGAGGTAGCGTTAAGAACAGAGGACTGGGCCTTTGAGGGAATATCCTCACCTGGCCCCCTTCTCTGTTCCTTCTTTTGGAAAATTAAAAAAAAAAAAACGAGAGGGGAGGATTTCCAGCCCCCCGCTCCCTTCCCTTTTAGTCGCCTTCTACGACACGCAGGGAATACGTGGGAAGTATTCTTTCTCCTCTATCCCCTGGGATAGGGGAGTGGTGTGATGTGTGGGCGTGATGGTAAAACAGCATCAGCTGCCGACAACGTACTGCTGCTTCTGGTGAGCGAGGTACGGTGGTAATTCAGTGGTTGCTATACGTACATGCGCTGCTGCTGGTGTAAAGGTACTGTGTCTCCTCCCTTCGTGGCACCAGGGCATGGGGTACCTCAGTGTAGATCCGTTACCCACCATGTTAACCTCTCTCGTATATACTTGCCTCATGATTTACCCACCATGTTAACCTCTCTCGTATATACTTGCCTCATGATTTACCCACCGTGTTAACCTCTCTCGTGTATACTTGCCTCATGATTTACCCACCGTGTTAACCTCTCTCATGTCTGACTTCCTCATGATTTACCCACTATGTTACCCCCCCCTCTCATGTCTACCTGTCTCATGCTTTACACACCACGTAACCCTCCCCATGTCTACCTGCCTCTTGATTTACCCACCACGTAACCCTCCCCCATGTCTACCTGCCTCATAATTCACCTCCCACGGTTCCCTCCCATATCCACCACCCTCACGATTTACCTAGCGTGATTCCCCTCCCATATCTGCCTCCCTCATGATGCACTGCTGCTCCCTCTACTCCCTCCCCCCCCCCCTTTCCCTTCCCCCACTTTCCTCTCTCCCTCGCTTGAATAAAAAAAAAAGTTATCTTTATACACCTGGGTCTCACACCCGCCCCGGCGAGATATCGGCGACTCGCTCAATTTACTCACACTTACGGTGGGTAAAAACGGGCGACGTTCCCAAACAGGAAGCCATTACTTCGTTCTTGTACAGCGTCTGTCATGGGGCGCACCTACCTACCTACCTTTGCATGGGCGCTGGTGTTCAGGTGAGCAACAGGGGTCCTGTCCGGGGCGCCTTCACCTATTGCTCTCGTGTCACCTAGAAAGGTTCCGTGTCGGGGAACCTTCCACGGGAAGTCCCTGTCAACCCCTTGGCGGTCTGAGCGAAGTTGTATTTCGTCCTGGGGTTGTTAATATGGGCATGGGGGTTGTTTTATGGTTCTTGGGGTTATTATATGGTTCTGGGAGGTGTTATGTACTCCTGGGGGTTATTATATGGTTCTGGGGGTTGTTAGATGGTTCTGGGGTTGTTAGATAGTGCTGGGGTTTGTAGGGTGGTCTGGGGTGTTGTGGCTCTGGGGGGGTTGTTAGATGGTTCTAAGGCTTGTGTCACGTGGTCCTGGGGGTTGTTGTATGGTACTACAGGTTGTTATATAGTCCTGGTGGTTGTTAGATGGCTCTTGGGTTGTTATATGGTGGTTTGGGTTGGTTTCTGGTGTGGCCGGGGTTTGTTACACGGTCGAAGGTCTGTGAG
>JAUUDZ010014998.1:0-22346 GCA_032361705.1 Panulirus versicolor | reverse complement strand
TCGCTGTCTCCCACGTTAGCGAGGTAGCGCAAGGAAACAGACGAAAGAATGGCCCAACCCACCCACATGCACATGTATATACATAAATGCCCACACATGCACATGTACATACCTATACACTTCAACGTATACATACATATACATACACAGACATATATACACATGTACATATTCATACATGCTGCCTTCATCCACTCCTGCTGCCACCCCTCCCCCCGGGTGCATGCGAGGTAGCACTATATATGTAAATAATGCATATGAACGCGCACAACCATATAACATACTAACCTCCAACAGCCAGGATTGAACCCAGGACCCCTGTGTAGGAGGCGGGAGCACTACTGCTAAAGGGGTGATCATAGCCTATAATTTATGACCTGTGGTCCTACCCACTGGATGTAGCCAGCTTCCTGAGTGATGCAAAATCCCCTAAGAAGACAGAAGGGGAGTAAGGTAGGGAAGGTTAAGGTGAATTAGTTCACACAGCATAACAGATATTTAGATCTTGCAAGTACAAAAAAACATGTCAAACTCATATTCACGAAATACTGTAAAGCAAAACCATAAACATGATGCATACCTTCAGAAGAGGATGTATCTTCAACTTATCATTAACTGTACAAATGAGCTTCTTGGTTTTTTGGTTGAAGATTATCTTGCAGAGACTAAAACTTCCAAATATTTACATCATCAGTTCTAGTAACAAAGAAAAAGTAGACATCATGATAATTCACAGCCTTATATTGATATCAAATCATAAAGTAAATTATTAAGTGGAGAAAGATTTTTGCTTGGATGCATTAATGTTTGACAAATAACTTTAACCAACACATTTTACCTATCTATTGGCTCACAAGGTTACTTCCTGTTGCCCACCTCAAGGAAAAAACAGAATACAGTGTGTTCAATTGAGGTGCTACATTTTCAATTTTTTCTTTCAAAACATTTCAATATTATAAGAGTGCTTGGACTGTTGTGGCTGAATGTTTTGATTATTTCATCCTTTCATTTTGGTAGAAAGGCAAATTGTAACAACACATTAGTGGTTAAGCTATATCCACACTAGAAAGGACTGCCTATACCTTCATTTTCAGTCGTAAGTTCTCATCATCCCAGTACTGTATACAAAAATACATTAAATGCCAAAGTGTACATTAAGACTTAACAGATCCCTCTTATGCTAACCTTAAATGAGTAGTTTTACCTGCTATTCAAAACAGTCTCCTCTATTAATAAAAGCCTTGCACTTCAATGATCAATTGATTCTGCACACAAACTTTCTTTTGCCATTCTTTATATCCCTTAGACTGTAGCTATCAGAAAATCTGCTTATGTGTTGTGGATGTAAAAAAAATGATGAAAATAAACTCAAAAATATATCATAACCTTCTAAGATTAAAGATATGCATGCTGAAGAATGAAAAATGAAAATATTAAATAATTTGTCCAACTCTGTCCTGCCATGGTGGAGTGTTGTTGAAAGAATCCTGGGGTTGCCCAGTCAAGTGGCTTGGTGCATGGTAACGGAAGAGGGAAGACTGATAAGGGGTTTGGTGACAGCCATTACACAGAAAGGGAGCGGGATGGAGTGAGTGAAGCAGTGAAAACTGAAGGTCGATAAATTCACTTATGCTGTCTTAACTCTACTGATTACATTATCTACACTTCAGTACTGATTCATACCATCTTATTTCCTTTTGTTTTCACAATTTCATACATAAAAATTACATAAGGGCATAAGTGATGAATGGTATGCGTGGTTGGTAAGATGAGGCCTAGTCAGACATGTGAAGCAGTTTAGAAATGCTAAACTTGTAGTAGAAATTTGTTCTCAATTGAGGCATGTTGCATCTACAAAAGTCGACTCATATGAGATGTCACAACATGAGGGTTAACCAATATCTTTACTCTGATAATTTCACCCAAATAACCATATCCTTTCACATATCTTCACTGTGTAGTTTACTTTATCACTTGTTAACTTAATTCTTTCTTTTGTAGCCTGCCACAAAAACTAATCTGCAATAATAGTACATGTAAACTCTAATAAGCATTATCATAATTACTTGCCCAATTTCTCTACATATGGGTACAGTCATTGTGTCTTTCAAGTGTTCAGGCATATTCATTTAATCATAATACTGATAGTAAAAATAAAATACTTACACTCTCATTGGTCCTCTCAGAACATTAAGAAATACTAAATTTAGGCTTTCAGCATCTGAAGCTGTAATGTTGGGTGAGCATATGTGCACACCATCAATGCCTAAACGCACACCTTTCAAACAAGTGGCCAGTGCCTCGCATCCTCTCACTGTGAGCTGACTTCTTGGAAACCGGATACTCCAGAAGAATCTGTCATGCAAAACAGAAAGTAGTGTTTAGAATACACATTTTTTCAATTATTTTTCAAAATATTTATAGATCTGTAATAAAAGAGAGCGAATGAGAGTTGGAGTGAGCAAGCATCAGCAAACTTCAAGGAGTGATAAAATGTTTTAAGAGGAAGTTAATTGTGAGAAGAAAACATGAGAAAAATTTAGAAAGGCAAGCAGGAAGAAAGTGTTTTGAGCAAAGCAATAAACTTTACATTTTCTGGCATATAAACACTTTTAATATCAATTACTTTTTCTACACCCAGAGTAAGTGAAACTTAATACTCTGAGGTGGTCTGGGTATGTAGAAAGATTGCAAGACAAGTTTACAACAGTACAATTAAAGGGGCTGGTGTGAGAGGAAGACCACCTGTGACAAAGGGAAATAGAGTGAAAGAGTACTATAGGGAGAGAAATGGTGAAAGAATGCATGGAATTGTGTACAAGAGGAAGGCAAGTACAAACAGGGATAAGTGGAAACTCTTTTGCCAGGGCCATCCCCTTGATAGGAGTTCCCAAATTCAATCCCTGGAGAAATCCTACTCAAACAGATTACTGACAATGTAGAAGCCAAACATTTGATGTGGCTACTGTTTCAATGTAAAACACTGTAGTTGCTAATGCTCTTTGGTACTTATGAAAACATACTACAATATTCTGCAAGTTTAAAAAATAAACGTGATAATTTACGTGTTTGGAGGCTGAAGCTTTAGAGCTGCTTGTCCCACCCAATCTACATTAGTGTCGTCCACACCTGAGAACCAAAGGTCTATTGGAAATCTCTTGTCAGGTAGCTGAGTCAGGGCTTGCAAAGGTACCTCAGGTACTACATGCAAGTCTGTAAAATAAAAAAGATTGTGAATACTGCATTCTCACCTCCAAAATTTTATGCTTATTTTGTCCTGAAGTGAAATATAGTATAACGTCTTGGCTAAACTTGAATTATCTTAGATTGAGAGAAGAGTTTGAATCTGCTTTAGAAAAGGATAGTGACTTTCTCTGACCATCACTCATGTAAAATATTGCTTACCATAATTAAGTCAAATTAATTGCTCTTGCATCTAAAAAAAAACAAAAAAAAATAGCCAATCATTTGTCAAAATTGGTCACACTTTATGCAGTTGAATTGGCCAAAGAATAGCAATAATTTACAACATATTAAGCTGACATCCCCAAACATTTTATTTCATAATCATGCATCTCTTAATCCTCATGAATATTCCCCTCACAGTAATAATAAAAAACTAAAGGCTTTGGGTATTCTATCATGAAATCTTTATTTCTCTTCAAAATATACAAATTAGCATTAGCAGTAGTGGTAAATGGTTTCTGACAAGATGTGAACAGTTTCAACTGTGTCTTGAGTCAGACTACCCATCATCTCTAAAAGGTAAGAGTTTTGCAGTTTTGCAGCAAAAGGTTTCTGAAAAGAGGTGAACAGTATTCACTGTGTCTTGAGTCTGGCTACCCATCATATCTAAAATGTGAGAGTCTTTCAGTTTGTATGTTAATTAAAAAAATCAGCAATTAGGTGAAGAAGACTTGTTTCTGAACTGTTATTACATGAAATTTAGATGATACCTGCACATCTGTTAACTGCAAGCAAACTGAAGACAGATATCAAAATTAAGAATTTCAGCTCATCCATAGTCTGACTACTGGTTATCAGATGATTATTGTTATTGCGTCCATATCAACATCGAGACTAAATGTGTCCAAATCATCTTCAGGACTAAACCAAAAGAAGAGTTTGGTATTACACTTCTTAAAATTACTAAAAATTCTGAACAACACCACAAGTTATTCAGCAAATTCTTACACAGGTTTTCTGCTTTTGTCACCATCTTCTTCAGGTAGTATGGGGTGTTCAAAGAGTTCTGTGCATAGTATTTACCTATGCCTAGGTAAAGTACCTCAACCACTGGGAAGAGCTTGACAATGTTTCTTACAGATCCCATCACTTTTGATACCTGAAAGCTAAAATGCATATGCTGAATCATTACTAATCACATACTTGCAATATGACAATTACCCGACTATTCATAACTATTCATTGGTATTTATTCATATATGTACAGTCATTCATAAAAGATTGTGGGGTCACTCATAAAAGTTTGTAGGGGTCTCCATGCATATGGTAGAATTCCATCTTCACCCCTTTCCAGCTAACAGGTACTGGGCATCATACAATCCACACACAAACATACATGGTGAAACTGTAGGAACTGCCTGTTCACTTAGGACATGACATTGTTATAAGACTTACCGTCCAGAAAGAGGTTGGGAACCGCACTGGCCCACACATTCACAGACCACCAAGAACTTTTATGAGTGACTGTACATAAGGATTTTATGAAAATTGTTTTTGTGATGGTTAGCAACTGTTAAAGTTTCTCTTGAGTAGATATTTAAGAAAATGGAACCTAGAAGATATATGATTATAATATTTCCTAAAAAAGAAATTCATTAACCAAGAAAGCTCTTAGTCATATGACCTGGAATAATTCAATGTTAACTTACCCAGCTTGACCATGTTGTGATCTGAGGTGGTCAAAAAAGTCATCAGAGTAGTCCAGTTCTGGATGTTGCCAGTGCTGATGTAGGTTTAGATGAACATCACATGGATACTGTGACAGCAGCTGTAAAAACTCAACAAAACCAAGTAGCTTTCGGGGATCACTGTCAATGTCCAGCTCTATATGACGTACTGATGAGTGCCTCAGTAGAATGGAAGCAGCTTGCAGGTGCCCATCTCTCACCTTCCAACGATCTGGGATGATGACCTTACCAACTTCTTTGGCCATTGTGGGACTGCATTCTGCCTCAGCCACCACATTCAACCAATGCTCTGGATCTCTGACTCCTGACTTCACTAAAAGGTTCACTATTTCCTCTGCATATTGTTCCACCATGTCACTACCACTCTTTGATAAAAGGCCTGCTAGATGTATGAGAGTATTATGATATTTGCTCAACTGAAGTGGTTCACTGTCTTCCTGGTGGAGATCCTGAAGTACCCTGAAGATAGTCTTGTGTTCATTTTGGTAAGTGGTGATTTGATTTTCAACATATTGGAGAATATCTGCCCTTATTTCAATGGGAATACTTCTAGCTTCTAAGATCTTGTGGATGTCATTCTTTATGGGTTCAACAATTTTTTCATCTTTCTTGCCTATGCTCAATATAATGGACTGTGAAGCATAAAAATCTTGTAATCCTTTGTGTGGGAAACCAACTTCTTCTTCAACACCAGAAAGTGTCCAACTTTTGGTGAGGGTTAGTGAGGCTGAAAATAAATCATCTGAAGGCAGAGAGAGCTTTTTGCATACACTTACTAATCGATCTATGCTTTCTTTCTTCAGTGTCACTGCATCCCATCGTAATGCTAATAAACTTTCTCTATACATAGCTTCAAGAAATTTGGTGCAACGTCGCTTTATTTCATTCTCAGGCAAATTTTGTGTACCTTTCCTTTGTGAAAGTCTCTTTATTAGTTTTTTCTGTGTCATCTCCATAATAATACAGTACAGACTAGTTGCAGATGTTATCAGTTTGACTGCATCAGGATGTACTGCCCAAAGATACGTTAGCAGTACTAGGTTTAGTGGGAACCGAAAATGTTCCGACAACTTGGTAGATGCTGTCAGAAAGTTGATAAGACCATTGGTATTTTGATGGCTTAGGCCAATTCTTCTCATCTCTTGATCTAATTTAGTAACAAACTCAACCCTTCTGTCTTTTGAAATCCCATTTAGCCTTAGGTGGCACATTTTGATACTTGAGGGAACCATTTTATTCATGAAGTCAACTCTCTCAGGTCGTGTAGTACATAGAATACGTATGTTTCCTGCACTTACTTTAAAATGTTTTTGAAATAACTCTGTCAACAGTTTGTTTGAGGACCTATTGATCTCATCTAAACCATCAACCAAAAATAAAACATTGGAGTTCAGCACTGATCGTATGAGGTCTTCATCCTTTACCAGACAAGAGGTCTTTGGCAGCTGAGATAACAAGAAACTTAAAAAACTACTTATGCTTGAATTGTGGCATTTGATGTGAAAAAGCAGGTCATACTGATCAAGTCCATGAACTAATCCACTTCCCTTTGACCAACTACACAAAATCAATTTACATAATGTGGTTTTACCAGCACCTGCTACTCCTTCTACTATCACAATGGATGGCTTATCTCTATGGCTGTCTGTGATTTCAAGAATGTTTTCATAAGTTGGTTCCTGTCTGAAATCTTTTTGAGAATCATGCACCATCTCCACTCTTGTGAATACTGATGATATTTCTAAATTTTGACCTCCAGAAATGAATGATACTGGGTCTATTTGTGACTCTACACTATATGCCGCCTTGAGTTCATCTTTACCTCTGGAGTTTACTAACTTCTTCAAATGTGATCTCTGAGTTAAAATTTCTTGGCTGTACTGTTTAAAATCAACAGGAGAAAGGGGAGTGTCACGAGTATTATTTAAACTCTCATTGAGATGACTTACATGACTTTCAATCTCTTGCTGTGGCTGTTGATACTTTAACCCTGCCAGTTCTATAGTCTTTGTAAACATAATCCGTATTTCTTCAATCTTTGCAAAAATTTCTAATTGTGTCATGTTTTCCCCTGTGCTATGAGCAATTTCATTTCTGAAGTTCTTTATAGCCTGAAGAAAATATTCCAATTTTGACTCATCATGAGTGATCCAGGC
The DNA here is from genome assembly GCA_032361705.1 of Panulirus versicolor. Classification (NCBI taxonomy): domain Eukaryota; kingdom Metazoa; phylum Arthropoda; class Malacostraca; order Decapoda; family Palinuridae; genus Panulirus; species Panulirus versicolor. Next base: position 15,256 of record JAUUDZ010014998.1, on the reverse strand, counting down.
CTCATTTCCCACAGGGACCAGGTCTGAACACCCCACTTGAATACATGCAAAGAGCAAAGTGACGTCATATGTACAGCCTGAAGGATCATTGTCAATTTTCTCCCTCTGTGACTTGTCAAATCTACGTTTAAATTCATTGTTGGACATTCCCTTCCTAGAGACAAGAAATTCCCTGAGGGACATTGTTGCAGGTTTAGGACATCCCCAACAGAAAACAAGATACATAACATTCTTACCAACTTTGGAAGACAATTCATACAAACGGTACTTATTAAAGTCACTTTTACTGCCATCATCTTTGCGTGTCCTGCCCATGGTAAGCCCAATCTCAGTTTAAATAGTAATGTGTATGGCTGTCAGCACTCCTTAGCAGCCATAAACTATCAATTTTGTTTTGTTATCCAACTCAATAACACAAAGATGTTCCTCTGGAATATCTTCTGGGATTCTCTGAAAGAGAAAGATATTGAACTTGAATTTTCAGATAAAATGAGAGTAAATCAACTGAGGAAAGATGGCTGGCAAGAGGGCCAGGCTTTCTTTTGCCTGAGTAAAGAAAAATTCAAATGCTCTTATTATCCTAACATTTGATTCTGACCCTAGAATGATGAGCACTGTAACTGTGTGGCGGGGTGGCAGCAGAAATGGATGAAGGCAGCATGTATGAATATATACATGTGTAAATATGTATATGTCTGTGTATGTATATGTATGTATACGTTGAAATGTATAGGTATGTATATGTATGTATACGATGAAATGTACAGGTATGTATATGTATGTATACGTTGAAATGTATAGGTATGTATATGTATGTATACGTTGAAATGTATATGTATGTATACGTTGAAATGTATAGGTATGTATATGTGCAAATGTGGGCGTTTATGTATATACATGTGTATGTGGGTGGGTTGGGCCATTCTTTCCTCTGTTTCCTTGTGCTACCTTGCTAATGTGGGAGACAGTGACAAAGTACAAATAATAAATAAATAACAGAAATAATAATAAAAAGAATTCTAATATCAATGGATCAAATTTGTGGCATCAAACGAAATATCATATATGTATATCAATATTGGTGATTATTTTGCAAGTATTTTTCCACTGAAAAGGCTAACAAATCACATACCTGTTATTTTATCACTTCATGAAAAATGGTAGCTGAAGCCCCTATCCTTCTGCCACCTCTGGATATAAAAGGACAAAAAATTATTCCATCGTGACCATAAAGAAAACAATGTGGCACGATATAATTGAAAGGTATGTCACACTACCACTTCACCTGTTTTCAAATACCTATAGAGAGTGAATTAATGATAAAGGAGTACATAACTTGATTGAAAAATAAGTGACAAATGAAAAATGTGAAAACTTAAACATCAAGTTCCAAAGTGTGCTTACTGTCAAATCTAGAAGTAAAATTGCCGTCATCCAGGGGGAAATGGGGGATACATTAGAAAATAAAGAAGCATGTCTGCTGAAACTGAAGAAACCTTATGAGGAAATCTATGATTATGAATGGGGCTTAAAGGAAAAGATGTATGATTTTGGAAGGGGTTTAGGAAAGGAAATCTATGATCAAAGAACTTGATGTTTGAAGCTAAATATATATGGCTCTTGGTTTCGCATAAAATAGGAAACTGTAGTAAATAGGAAATTTCTAACTGCTTGAATAAGTTACCTCTATATTTGGTTGGCTCACATAAGGGATAACATGGTTGAATTCAAAAGCTTAAATTATAAAAATTAGCTTAAGAGAATATAATGTGGAGTTTTTAGCATTTAGCTCTCTCTCAAATAACTACATACATGAAAATGGATAGTGAAATACAGGTAATGACAGGATATATATATTGGTAAAAATGAACGATAACTTGGGCCTTTCACTTGCAACATTTGTGGTCATTGGAAGTCTATAAAGTTCAAGAGGGTCATAAGAAAAAAGAATAAAAATAACAAGTCAAACTGCAGTTTACCAACAATGTGTAACTACAATCTGAAATTTATTACAAGCCAAAATACTTGGATATTATCAGCTATGACTACTGTGAAATAATTTTAAGCCAAAGCTCTCTTATTTTTGCCTACTTTGTAAACATGTAAAAGTTTCCAATGTAAAAGTTTGTGGGTAACCTTATGTGCTTGATGCCCTTAGATCAATTGTAATTACAGACCTGTAACTAATATAGAAAGAATAAAACAAGATATGGACAATTATTTTAGACATTACAAACATTACCATGCACTACATTTGATTTTGACAAAGTTTACCTTTTTTTTCCACATAATACCAGAACAGACATTTCTTCCTACCTGCCATAAGAGTGATATCTGTAAGTCTGTTGATTACTTTTCTACCACGAACTGTACGAGAGTGGATTTACAAATACTACTTTAAACAACATAAATACGTTCCTTCACCTAATACGAAATGTACACACTGGGGTGCGTCTGTTTGGACGCTTATTGAGCGGATTCGTGACAGGATCATAGTGTAAAAATTAGTACGGAAGTACGGTTACACCTTTGACATATTTGGTTCATTCATTTAATGTCCTCAAACAAAGACTATGTAGTCGACATCATTTTTCTGGTTGTTTCAATAAACTTCAACAATTAGACTAAGGGGAGCGAGATGTTTAATCTTATTACATTCAAAGGCCTTCCTCATTCTTATCTAATATTTCTAAACTCTGAGAATTATGTTCAAATGTTTAATCTTACAACAATCTATAACAAGTTAACTATGAAACACTTAAAGTAACGTTATTACAGCAAGTAACCAGCATAAAGCCAGTCATTGCCAGGTCAGAGTTTCAGGAAAAAGTGGACTACTCTCTGAACTTATGAATCTATCGCGTTTTACTTACCACAGTGGCAATATTATTTCCAACCTAACTTTATGTAACGACTTAGCTGGCAATATTATTTACTACGTAATCCTATTCATAGAATTAAAGCAGTACATGTATATTGCCTTTGTTAAATATAACTCGTAGGTACTAGTAAGTCCAGAGATTATGCTTGAAGAGAATTGTGCTATCACCTGGCACTCCTGATTAACGTTAGATATGGCGAACATAGATAATATTAATAAATGGTGCCACCATGTAATATGTTCATAAGACAAGGATAAGTGCCAACTCGTAATAAGCTACTGCGGTAATTTGTTCCCATTCTTATTACTTTTATATAATTGTCTTGAAAAGTTTAAGTTTCACATCAGAACAGTCTTTCTATCACTCTTTATCTAATGATTTGTTCAAGCATGGAATACCTAAACACATGAACATAACGCTCTATTCATTTCGCATCATTATAATATTTTCATAAACGATGATAATCTATATGGAAGGATGGGGAAAGATTAATAATAATAACATTAATAATCATAATAGAAGCAGCCGACATAGGATAAAAGTGGCAACTGTTCCAGATATGATTATCACTATGAACTTGAAAAATATTGACAAAATAGTATTGCGCATCACAAACATGTAGTCCATTTTGCCATAAGCAGTTCCATTGCTTTACGTTCGCTATATTGAAACGAAAGAGGATAAACTAAAACTGGCTCAAGTGAAATTACTTAGAGCAATCACAGGAAAAAACTTTGATGAATTCTCCATCATTAGCTTTCTTGTTCATTTTAGTATGAATGTTTCTCATATGCATAATTAGACTGAATAGGGATCAACATCTTATCTGCCAGACGCCCAATTACTTTCACGACAGGTATAAGGGTAAAATGATAAAGCACATTTTAGTGCGACATTCTCGTGTCCTAATACATATTCCATGTTTCTGCCCTTTTTCGTATATATTTCAAAACAAACCTCATAACGTTCTAAACGTTTTCAAATGTTTACATACCACGCAAGATATGCATGAGGTTCTCAAAACGTTTACACTGCGCATGACACACACAAGGTTTATGTCAAATATTTATATACACATGCTCTCTCGTGCTCGCAAATGCACACAAATGTTACATGCAATGACGATGATATACATACGGTGACACAAAACGAGCAAACAACACCACACTCATGCGTAACATGAAACAAGGGTAAACATTTATAAACCTAACATTAAAAAATGCAGCCATAAGCATATTAATTAATGAGTCCTCCTCCCCCCTCTCAAAACACACACTCGACTACACAAACCTCTAGAACACCTTAAACAGCCTCCAATAATGAAGCACCGCTACCCACGTCACCATTAATCAAATCAAGAATTTAATAATGCACAAAAGCCTTGCTTCTATTTTCCCCTACTCCAGCACCCTTCAGACGATAATCTGTAAGGAACACTCCAGTAATGTTATAACATCCCCGGCTATGGTCTTTCTGCATTTATCGTAGACCAAAGACAATGAATTCCCTGCGTCTGAATTTAAGAACATCAGAGCTTTCTATCTGCACAACTGTACAACCTTGTGCCTCCTCCGCCTGGTCTATAGCAGAGTCAACCAGGAAAGAAAGAGGAAATGGCATACGAGATAAACCTCGTTCTCGCCTACAATCATCCACTGTACTTACCCAACAGCTTGGAAAGAAGCATCTACTTTTGTTTCCGTCAATATCTCGTTTTAACTTTACTTCTTATAACTTTTATACTTGATTAACTTCACTGTTTTAAATGCAATCCATGTAATGTATTCTACATAAAAATCCATAAAAATTGTATACCAGAATCTTGAGCTACTGTAATTCAGAAAAACTTTATCACTTACTTTTAGTACTTTTTCTATAAATACATTGATAACAAAATTCCAAACATTGTTATATATTGGATCATGTCTTAAAAACTCTTGGCCGTATTTGTGTTTGGATACATACATGAAACAGTGGAAATGCCTTTTCGAGAAAAGGTTGCTCGTTGAAATTATATTTTCGTATTATATTAACTTCACACATCGCCATCCGATAACAAACAATGTCTGTTTCACCAAATTATCTATTAGGGTGATTGACGGTGTCCTATGAGACTACCATAACACCTGGCCTCCCTCTCTGTGTGAGTATAGGTGGCGTGTTCAATGTTTGTGTCATGGAGACCACATTTCATAGGTAATTCAGGAAAAAAATCAGTTTGACAATGTTCCAGCTTTAGATTATCACAGGTTTTGTGCCGTAATTACTATGTACTGTGTGGAGAAAGTGATAAAATTGGCAAAGTTTGATTCGATGTTGGACGATAATGTATATTGTTGATATTGGAGCTATGAAGATCAGGAAAAGTGTAGTTTAAAGTGAGGGAGCCATTTAGAAATAGACAAAATATGAAAAAACCTCACTTATCTTCTCCTAGCAGTTGTGGTTACCGTAATTTGGTTGTTATTAAGATAAGATGTGAATGCCATTTTGTATAATAATAGTTACTTGGAAATGTTTGGGTGAATTACCTGTTTAGAAACGCATTTAATCTAGCTTTGGACATAATGAAAGTTTGATGTAAAATGTTAGTGTAGTGTTTGGAGAATAGGAAAAGCTATAGGGTGAGATAGGGAGCAATATATTGTAGGTGAAATGACTATTTAGGACACACAGCGAATTCCAGACTTAAATGTGGGTTCACTTAATGTAAAGTAGGATAAATTATTTGTAAAATGAAAGAAACATGAAAGCCTTACCTCTCCCTTCAGCTGAGATCTAACTCTAATTTTGTTAATCTTGTAGAAATATACCAGCCTGTGCGTCATGCCGACTACCAGTCAACGGTAACAAACCACATACTGAGCAGCAGTTCTGGCTATGGCCCAGCCTCCCTACAGCAGCCTTTTTGCACAATACCAAGGAGCAGACTATATTAGTGTTGGTATTGCTCAATAAAATCTTGATTGTGAAGGAAATCAAGTGTAATTCTTTTGATTTTCACAAGTGTGAACCTTCTTATTTATATGAATTAACCTAACACCTTTCCCTTTAAATTGTAACCCTCACCACCATCACCATCACCATCATAAAATACTATATGGTATTCATATCCTTTATTACTGTTCTCTCATTTAATGCCATGGAATAAGATATATTGATCCAATTCACACTATGCAGGTATAGTTATATTCTCAAAAAACAACTATCATAGCAAAACAAAAAGGCCTAAAGTCTGAAGCTACTTTTATTGCATATCTAACTTATAAGTTACCATTTTGTTAGTTGTTTGAGTCTGGCTGCATTTACATGTAAACAAACGAGTTCCTGCACACATTTTTACCATGAAGTGTGAAGTATCAGAAAACAAAATTGTTGGTATATCTTGATTAAAACGCTGAAAGTTAAGATAAATCCTATACTGGAGAGGTGAAGTTAGGTGAGGCTATTATAGGTTCCCATGATTTTCTAGAAGTATGTCTCTGATTTTTACATTGATTTATTCCTTTTTCCCCCCTGATCTTCATAGCCCTCCCCGCTATTGACGTATTTATTAAATAGCTTAAAGAATTGACAATCAAAGTCACACTCGAGATCCATTATATTCTACATACACTATATTATCATGTTGCAATTGCAGTCAAGTATTTACAGAATAACCACAAAACAAAAGTTGCAGGAATTTTATCAGATTTTTGTTACCTTTAGGTTCATTGAAAAACTACAGCAGTATGTCCAAGGAAGATGATGCAGAGTTGTTGGATGTAGCAGCTGCTGTTTATGGTAAGAAGTGGATATTTAGATTATGAATCTAAGGTTGTTATCATATAAACTTTGGCAAAAGGCGGGAGTATTGTGGAGCATAAGGACGGAAAATGTGCAATCTCCACATGAGGGATTTATGTTTGAAAAATTGCCCAATGAGTAAAATTGTTTTAAAAAATTCGTTGATAGGTGGTATTGAGATCTGTGTGAAGCGAGTCGAGGAGGAGCAGATTTCAGGGGATGTTGTATTCACACTTCATGATTTGACTTTTGATCGAAATAGATAATTCTTTTCAAAGTTTTTCACAGAGAGAAACAGTTTTATTAAGATGTTGTGTGACTGCTAAGTACTAATCATACCTTTTGCATACTCTGATTGTTGGTATTTGTTGGAGGCAGGTACTCCGTCCATTTCAATCACTTCAGAGGTAATACTGAATGATCTAGGGTACTGAACATCTTAAGGTTAGAATGAGTATTTGGGATTGTAATGTTCAGTATTTCTAGACTAGATTATTTTTGTGAGAGATTCTTCCTGATAGTTTTTTTTATAGAAACTTTATGAATCTGATATAAGTTTTACCCATCAGACAGAGCTTGCGAAGATGTAATTTGTGTTGATGCACATTAAAGTTTCTAGATATTAACTGTCTAACATTTGAAAACTTTCATTAGTAAAAATTCATGTGATGATTAATAGGAGTCATACTGTAATATAGTAGTTGTGAATTCAAAGATTAAGGACTTTTTCTGTTTCTAGAGGTCTTTGGATAAAGCAAAACTATTTTACTGTAGCTTTTATAAAGTTAAGGTGCTGTTTGTTAATGAATGGTTAATCATGTGAGCTTTGCTTTATCACCAGATGCACTTCGAACTGTAAGAGATCCAGAAAAGGATGCTTCACTGGAAGAACTGAATGTCATTCAAGAAGAAGGAATTAAGGTGATATATTAGAAAAGGAGGGAGGGGGTAACTTAGTTGAAGATGATGTTTTGTCCCGTTCATTAATTATTGTGATGATCACTTGTCATGTTTTGATTTTCTTCATTTAGTAATACATGTGAAGCACAGATAACAGAAAACATTATGGTTCATAAAAAGGTTACCAGTTGTGGTAGACTAAATATGTGGAAGAAGCAGGATAGTAAAGCAACAGGAGTCTCCCCATCCACCCCTTCCTCTGGCTCATCTGCTGGCAGGAAAAGTATGAGGAAAAGATGCTATGTAGTATGAGGGAATATATTGCCATGGAAATTTTATAAGAAAATTTGGATTGAAAAAAGTTACGTACCAGTTTAATAACTATGGAAATTTGTAGGCAAGTTTGTGCTGGAAAAAGTTCCCTATCGACTTAACATCTCTGCAGTTGGATTCTTTAAGAGAAAGATGAATAGTGGTGAACTGGATTTTTTACTAATAACATCGGTGAATTGTCTGTCAAACCTTGATTTGAAGGTATTTATACTCTTTGCATTTACTGCATCAGGAGGTACTGTATTCCAATGCTCATCCACTGTGAAGGAACTTCTGGACATATTGCTATTATGTTTCCATCCTTTTATCATCTTACTATTATTTTTTGTCTTTGAATATCTGCCTTCAGTAGAGATTTTCAATGGTATATTTTTAAAAATTTGGATTAGATCTCATTGGAGTTTGCGTTTTTTTGGAGAGAGTTATTGTAGGTCTTTGAATGTTTCTTCATAAGGCTTATATCTAAGTGCAGGGCTTAGCATGTTTCTCTTCTTTGAAATAGTCATAGTTTGTCTTCATATTTTATTGGTTTTGGTGACCATAATTGAACAGAGTATTCCAGATGACATCAAACCAGGGCATCATTAAGGGTGAGTATCGTATCCTTTGTTTTTTAGTTTTTATTTCTAGCTATGGAACTTAACAAAAAACATTTTGTTGGTTTTATTGTGTGCAACTGGGCATTATGTATCTTATTTAAGGTCATTTGTGATAATTACTTGAAGGACCTTTCTTCCTTAATTTGTAGTTTTGGTTTACCAAGCATTTTGTATTCATTATTTATGTTTTTGGTACCAAAGTTCATTATTTTGCATTTGTCTACAATGAAATCAGCTTTAATTTCTCTTTCCACTCTACCAGTTAGTTCATCCCCCTGAATCTTCAGGCAGTTTTCCTTTGAAATGGCTGTTTCTTCATTTCATATATTTGGTAAGTTTTGAGATTTTTCTGGTGCATCCTTTCAAGGTTGTTGATCCTATGACTGAGCCTGTTTAGAGTTCCACTGGATATGTGAAACCATTTAGATACTTCACCATTTAATATCTCTCTTTGTTTTATTTCTGAGAGCCAATCTTCTATCCATGTATAGGTTTGATCTCTTATGTCGTGAGCTTTAACAGTTATATAACAAATATGTAGCAGTCTTTTAGAAGGTATATTATCTAAAGCTTTAAGAAAGTCCAATTATATAACATCAGAGGGTATTTTTGGAGTCCCACTTATCATATATATAACCAAGAAAATTCAGATTCGTTAAGCATAACCTTTATTCCAGAACAGTGTTGATGTTTGGGTTATCAGTCAGTTTTCTTTTAAGAGTTAAACGATTTGTCATCAGTTATTATTTCTAATACTTTATCTAGAATTGAATTCCTTTTTTTGAAGATGTGTTATATTAATTAGCTTCAAGTCATTTGGCAGTTTCCTTTTATGCAGTAATTTGTCGAATACTTTGGTAATTGGAAAAGTTAATTGCTGGCTAGTAGCTTCTTTTACAATTTTTAGGGAGACATCATTTGTACCAGTTGATTTATCTCATTTTACTTTGTATAGACTTGTAAGTACTTTGTGGCATCCAAAATTTTCAGTGTCTCTGCAGAGTTTTGATTTTTGTTGGCCAGAAGTATGTTTTGCACCTGTGGTCTGTTAGGCAAATCATTAATGAATAAACACCGAGTCAGAATTTTTTTAGAGGGAAAGCTACTTTCTTACTGTCACTAATCATTGTGCTATTATCATTTGATAATGGGCCAGTAGTATCCTTGATTTTTTCTTGTTTTCTCAAAAACTTTCTTATTGGTTCTGAATTTCTTCTGCATTCTGTTTGTAATGTATAGTTTATGGTCCTAATTTCTGTCACTTGTCTGTAATAACTTTAAGCCTTCCTTTTATGTATAATTGTCATTTATATCTTCTTTTTCATTCAACCAGATTCTTCCCTTTTCAGCTTTCTAGGGTGCCAATAAGTTATATTCATATCATTTATATTAGATGAGTGTGAATGAATTCAGCACATTTAATGTTCCATAAAGGCTAGATGATTATTGAATGGTTGCCTGAGAGATTATGGCAGTTGCTTACCGTGTTAAGATATGATAGGTAAACGATTCTTCATGATGAGAATATGCTTACCGTGTTAAGATATGATAGGTAAACGATTCTTCATGATGAGAATATGATCATCTGTTTATTGAGTGTGTAATGTATGAAGGTAATGTAAAATGGTATGTTTGACATAATCATTGAGAAAGGAAGATGTGATACAAAAGGCACTTATAAAGCCCATTGTTGTCAAAGTATAGCACAGCAGGATTATTTGAACCAGAGGAATTTTTGGGATCAAATTCAATGGAAGCATTTATGTGTTGAATTGATATTAATTGTCTCACATGGATGAATCAACTTAGTTGTAAAGTGTAATAATAGGAATCACTTTTATAGATTTGGAAGACCATATTTTACTCTAACTTGCTGAGCACATAGGTTGGGGATATGTTGTGGTGGCTCTTTTTACCTAATCCACCCTATTAAAATGGGAGTGGATAGATAGATATATTTCATCTTTGTTTCTAGTATGATACTTTCATTGTACACAGTTCATTAGTATATAGGAGCAGAATCTTAAGTGATTTGCATCACAAATCAAGAACGAGGAAATTTGAAATTAATTAGACTACTTTCTTGCAGGTAACGAGGTTTAATCATGACAAGTTCTTGATCAGCATAGAATTTGTTCCCACTGTCCCTCACTGCTCCCTTGCTACATTAATTGGCCTCTGTATGAGAGTCAAACTCATTCGGTCTTTACCATATCCCTTTAAGGCTGATATTAGCATTGCTCCTGGCACTCATAATACAGAAGTGGATGGTGAGTATTGCAGAATATGTTATGTTTTGATTGATGGTGCATATATTGTTAATTTTTTTTAAGTTATAAGTTTTTGCTTGTTTGCAACTCATGTTGTGCTCTTAAGAATTTAGACAAAGTTTTAGTTTGTCTTACCCTTGATAGCATTCACCTAGCCGTAGAATTTGAAAAAGGCTAAAGGAAAATTAATTCAAATGAAGATTTAAGAATTTCAGGGATTTATTAGATGTTGGAGAAAGGGTGGCATTGAGCTTTGCTCTTATATAAGGAAATGAGGAAAGGACAGAGATATGATGGATTATGAAGCTCAAAGTGAAATATGAATAGGTTCTTAGAAGTGATCATTTATATCTAGAGATGATGATGGAGACGATAAGAGGGTTCATGAATGATAGATGCAGTATGTATGAAAATTCTGATTGGGAGGTAGTGCATCAAATTGTTGGGAGGAGGATGTAATTTTGTTATTAAGAAAATGTAATGTGAATGAATACAATACATAGACATAACTGGACTTGCCCTTCATTTGGTCACTTTGTGGATGAAAATTTATCTTCTGTGAGACTGTATCTTTGTCAATGGACAAAGAGGATTTCAGTCATTGAGGTACTCCTCATTCCAAAGGAATCCATTTTTTTCTTGCTACTGGATGTGGTGCAGCCTCAGAGCTGCAGGAACCCCTTAAAAATGAGGTTCTGAGGTTATGTATGATAATGATAATAATGATAGGAATGATTTTAATAATGATTATAGTAATAATGATAATGATGATAATGATAATTATTATTATTAATAATGATAATGATAATAACAATAATATGGTAATTACAGATATATTGTGCTGATTGAAGGATGTAATGTGTATTGTATATTGCAGGCTGATAAAGTGGAAGATGAACCTCAAGGATGTAGGGAAGTATGTAATTGTACGAAGGGGAAATATTTCGCATGGCATAAGGTTGAATGCAGAACATTGGGATGGAGTTGAGGATTTCAAATATTTGTGGAATATTTTCATTCAAGAAGGGAGAAATGGATCATAAGATGTTGGAAATAATGACTGAAAGGAAGTTGTTGGAGCTCTGAAAAAGTTTGTGATTGACGGGTCTTTGGAAAAACAAATTCAGCTTGCTCCGATGTATCAAAGTATTATGGAGGATGGAAGTTGTATAAATGATGTGGAAAGAGATATGGGTTTAGAAAAATAACGATGTTAGAAGGGATATAGAATAAGGATTGAGACAGAAATTTACTGCTGGAGCTGAAGCTTATAGGGGTTTATGGAAATACATAGGTGAAGTGAGAAAATTGTTTTAGAGTAGGGGGATGGAGTGAGATAGTGTGTACAATAGAGGTGTGTTGGCATGCTTGAGTGTATTGAGTTATATAGTGATATAGGAATATAGGTTTTGTGTGAGTCACCCTGACGTAGAGTGGAAGACAAGTATGTTAGAAACATTTAGATTTGTTGTTCTGGTGCCAAAGGTAATTAGTCATGCCTGCTTTGCTGCTTATTTCTTCCAACGAAGGCCTTAGAATTCTTGGGAAACATGACTAGCTGTTTGCGATTGGCTTATCCACACATTCACATTGAGCCCTCCATCTCATTCTCCTTAATTTCAGCTGTTTGTACAACTGTTTTGTCAAATTACCTATGTTTTAAGTGTATAAACTCTCTTGAGTATTGCCTTTGATGATAAGCTTGTGAAATGTTTTTCAGAATTACTTTCTCTTTACAGTGAATAAACAAATTAACGACAAAGAGAGAGTGGCTGCAGCTTTAGAGAATCCCAACCTCTCCAGAGTTGTAGAGGAATGCTTGGTTGAACAAGACTACTAGCTTTTGTTTCATGAGACAACTAGAAAAATATGTGTTACCAAGTACTTGATAAGGAACAGATTACCAAGACTATTACATGCATGTGTTTTTGAACACAGTTTTTGTTGTGTGTGATCAGTGCTTCAAAGAATGCAGTACATACAAAATTTTTAACCTAGACTGTGATTTGTAAATCTACATACATAATTTGATGATACTAATGACCATAAGAGCACTGAAAATGTGCGTAGGAGATGTCATCTTTTAGATATTTTCTTGTTGCACTTGGTGTTGTGGTTGGTAGTGAAGTGATTTTCAGGTGTCTTAAACATTTTTATAATGCTTTTATAAATTCAGAGGGTTGTAGAGTGAAATATGAAAATCAGTTATGTATGATGAATGAAAATCAAAGGATTTTTAATAGGGTTATATTCTTTCCAGACCAAGGCATTATATCAGGAAACCTTCAGAGAGTGCAAGACATTAATACTAATGATTTATCCATGCCCTTGAAAGAAGACTATGACCCTCGGTTGCACTGTTCTGCTGTAGAGAAGCTCACTGGAAATCCCTCCTCTAGTAATGTTCAGGAAAGAACATTTTCCTCATGTGCTCAGATTTCATTAATGGGAGGCACGAAATTTGACATGTGTATAGGAAAAGAAAAGAGCAGTGGTTGTGATTCCCCTGAATGTGAGTTGAAAAGAAATTACTTTTTTGCCCTTCAGTCCATCTTTCAGAAGCAAAGCTCCACCACAAATTGTAATGGAAGAACAGGATCATCACCTTATTTTCAGATTCAGACTTCTGGATCTGCTGGTACTGACTTATTTTTCCCTCATGGATATTTAAAGAAGAGCACATCACTGATTCACATGATCAGTGTGTTGGAGTCGGCCAAAAAATCTTTAATGATATGCGTCTTCGTTCTTACTTGCAAAGATCTCATCGATGCCATTGTGAGGGCAAAGGTTAGTAATTTTCAAAGCCATAAACAAATACCTAGTGATATGGGGGGAGAGAATTCTTCTTAAGTATTTCCTGTGTGCCAGAGAAGGTGAGGAAGAGGGGTGGGAGTTTGGGGGCCAAGATTTCTTTCCTGCATTATCACTTTTTAAAAATAGTAACAGAATAAGAAGGGTCAGGTTGGGAGACTGATTGTGCATGTATGTAACTAGGATAGGTGCTATGTTTTATGAGAAACCTGAATGATCTGATCACGGCAACCTTTCATCCTCTTCACATATCTGAATTATTTCAGCATATGTTGGTCAGTTTCCTTAATCAGACTGCATTTACTACCACAGTTCTAACCTATCCCACCTCATAGCATGAATTGTGCTTTGGCATTTTTTCCTAATGTGGCATCTCGATTTCCTTTGCAATAGGGCTTAAAGATTCACATCCCTACAACACTGTTGGGCCTCATATATCTTTATGCTGACCCATCTTGTCCTTAATAGACTCTAACCTCTTTTTCTCTTGCATGATACTTCAGGCTTGCAGATCTAATTAGTTTTGGCAGAAGCTTAGAACCTTTGTTTATCATTGACCATTCATTTTGTGTATTTCATGTGGACTCCTGTTATCTAGGCTTTATCTAAGTAATAATGTCATTGTTTTGACTCACCTCTTTTACCTGTAGAAATATAGCAGGTTTGCTATACAGTCCTGGAGCTGGATTTTCTCTCTAAGTTTGTCTATTAGTATTGTTATCATTTTCATCTATTTCAGTATCCACGATGAAACTCTCATCATGTTGACTAATTATCTTGTCATATATATGTTATATATTTCATGCACTTGATATTAACTAGCGATGGTCATTATCATGATCTTCTTTATCTCTATCTCAAAAAACTTTTTTATTCTTTGCTGTATTTTCCATAGAGAATAATAGATTTAGGTAGAACTGAGTAGAATTTGAGATATTTCAAATGAGGATGTCAAAGGAATGATTTAGGGTTGGATGCAGCATTTGGAGGTAGAGGTGGGTGATGATAGACTGTTTTTGTTTGACAGGTCAACTTTGTGGGCAGAGGGAGAACATAAGAAGCACTTACTATGTACTGATGTGTGCAGGGTGATATACAGTCGTAAGAAGCACTTAATGTATAATGATGTGGACATTCGTGTTTTACTTTACCACACTGCACTTTTGTTAAGGATATGCATGAGTGATATGAGAAGTTCTGTTTTCATGAATCATCCCATGGAATGGGGTTAATGGCACTAGATATATGGGTTGATCATTTTTTGTAGCTTGGATTGAGCATAAGGAAATTGAAGCATTTGCAAACAGCTGCAATGAATATAAGCTGAATGAGTTTCAAATTCTAGTTACTTTATATCATGAATCATAGTCTAACTTGAAGGTGAATGAAATTGTATATGTTTCTTCTTTTCCCCAGCAACGTGGTGTAAGAGTGAGGGTACTTTTAGAAAAGGGGATGGCAAATTGTGAGGCTACCATCGGTATCCTTCTTAAACACCATGTAGTATTTCGCCTCAGCAACCCTGCCTTATTGATGCACCACAAATTTGCCCTATTGGATGCTCCAGAACAGTCTTTTGATTCCCAAGATGGTATGTTTAAGGACGTGAATAGAAATAATGTAGAGTTCTGTGAAATGTCACTTAAGAGTAGAAGTAGAAATAACGGAAATG
>JAUUDZ010014987.1:0-11461 GCA_032361705.1 Panulirus versicolor | reverse complement strand
AATCTATCGAAATAATGAGTATCTTTCAGACTTATTTGTGAAATAATTTGACTAGATAATTCAAAATGAAGATGTCTTTCTAATTTTAGGATATCTTTCATATGTATGACATTTTTTGGCGGGTAGTCTTCATTGATTTTGAAATAACAGCGTCTTTTAACGAAGGTGGCTTTGATACTTTCTAAATAACAACGTCTTTTAACGAAGGTGGCTTTGACACAAATGGCGAAAAATACAATTTCAATTAAGGTGGCTTTGATACAAATGGCCGAAAATACCACTTCAGTGAAGGTAACTTTGACAAAAATGGCCGAAATACTTCAGTAAAGTTGGCTTTGACACAAATGGGCAAAAATACATCTTCAGTGAACGTGGCTTTGACACTTTCAAATACCACCGTCCTTTCATGGTGTCTTCGAAATACCACCGTTCTTTCACGAAGGTGGCTTTAATACTAAAATACCATTCATTTTTCACTAAGGCTGCTTTGGCTCATACTTAATACCACCGTCTTTTAACAAAGGTGGCTTTGACACTTTTTGAAATATCACCGTCTTTTAACGAATGCGGCTTTGACACAAATTTATCCAAAATGCAACCTCATTGAAGGTGGCTTTCACTCAAATGACCAAAAATACAACTTCAATGAAGATGGCTTTGACACTTTTTGAAGTAACACCGTCTTTTAACAAAGGTGGCATTGACACAAATGGCAAAAAATACATCTTCAGTGAAGGTGGCTTTTACACTTTTAGAAATACCACCGTTCTTTCACAAAGGTAGCTTTGACACTTTGAAATACCATTGATTTTTCACTAATGTAACTTTGGCACTTTTTCTTAATACCACCGTCTTTTAACGAAGGTGGCTTTGACACTTTTTCAGATACCTTTGATTTTTTACTAAGGTGGCATTGGAACTTTTTCTGAATACTACCGTCTTTTAATGCAGGTGGCTTTGACACAATTTCCCAAACATATAACATCAACCAAAATGGATTTGACACTTATGAAAATACCATCATTTTCAAGCGAAAGTGGCTTTGACAAAAAAATTCAAATCCATAATATCATTGAAGATTTCTTTGACATCTATCGATAGTGGCTTCGACGCAAGATATATAAATCTCAAAATGTTTTGAAATATAGAAATTGAATGGCAATCTTCGCCTCTCTCAGTAATAAGAATCTAAGAAAATGAGTGACTTTGTGATCCATTTGAGATAAGCGGACCTTAAATCACCTATCACATGGGTGGCTTTGACAATATGATTCAAAATTATTCTCTACTCAAGATGGGTTTGACACATCTTGAAATACCTCATTTCTCCATGTCTCTCATATGTATCATGATTTTGTTTATGGTGTATTTCACAGGAAATGTTAGAAATATAATCAGTGAAGGTGGCTTTGACAACCTCAAAGAGTAGCTTTGAGACTAGAAGTTTTAAAAAATATGGCAAGCATTTCCATGAATCTATCGAAATAATGATTATCTTTCAGACTTATTTGTGAAATAATTTGACAAGATAATTCAAAATGAAGATGTCTCTAATTTTAGGATATCTCTCATATGTATGACATTCTGTTGGATGGCTTCCACTGATTTTAAAATAACAGCGTCTTTTAACGAAGGTGGCTTTGACACAAATGGCGAAAAGTATAACTTCAATGAAGATGGCTTTGACACAAATGGTCCAAAATACAACTTCAGTGAAGGTGGCTTTGACACTTTGAAATACCACCGTCCTTTCACGAAGGTGCCTTTGACACTTTGAAATACCACCGTTCTTTCACGAAGGTGGCTTTGACACTGAAATACCATTGATTTTTAACTAAGGTGGCTTTGGCCACTTAATATACCACCGTCTTTTAACGAAGGTGGCTTTGGCCACTTAATATACCACCGTCTTTTAACAAAGGTGGCTTTGACACTTTTTGAAATAACACCGTCTTTTAACGAAAGCGGCTTTTACAGAAATATTAAAAATGCAACCTCATTGAAGGTGGCTTTAACAAAAATAGCCAAAAATATAATTTCAGTGAAGGTGGCTTTGACACTTTTTGAAATAACACCGTCTTTTAACGAAGGTTGCTTTGACACGTGGCCAAAAATACATCTTCAGTGAAGGTGGCTTTGTCACTTTTTGAAATAACACCGTTCTTTCACAAAGGTGGCTTTGACACTGAAGTACCATTGATTTTTCACTAAGGTGGCTTCGGCACTTTTTCTTAATACCACCTTTTAACAAAGGTGGCTTTGACACTTTGAAATAGCACCGGGTTTTAACGAAGGTGGCTTTGACAAAAATGGCCAAAAATACAACTTCTGTGAAGGCGGCTTTGACACTTCGAACTACCACCGTTTTTTCACAAAGATGGCTTTCACACTTTGAAATACCATTGATTTTTCATAAGGTGGCTTTGGCACTTTTTCTTAATACCACCGTCTTTTAACGAAGGTGGATTTGACACTTTTTGGAATAACACTCAAATTGCGAAAAATACAACTTCAATGAAGGTGGCTTTGACACAAATGGCACTAAATACAACTTCAGTGAATATGGCTTTGACACAAATGGCCAAAAATACATCTTCAATGAAGGTGGCTTTGACACTGAAATACCACTGTCGTTTCACGAAGGTGGCTTTGACACTTCGAAATACCACCGTTCTTTCACGAAGGTGGTTTTGACACTGAAATTGCATTGATTTTTCTTATACTTAATACATCACCCTCTTTTAACGAAGGTGGCTTTGACACTTTTTGAAATAACAACGTGTTTTAACGAAGGTGGCTTTGACACAAATGGCCAAACATACATCTGTGAAGGTGGCTTTGACACTTCGAGATATCTTCGTTTTTTCACGACTGGATTTGACACTTTGAAATACCTTTGATTTTTAACTAAGGTGGCTTTGGCAATTTTTCTTAATACCACCGTCTTTTATTGGAGGTGCATTTGACTCAATTTCCCAGACTTATAACGTCAACCAAACTGGCTTTGACACTTCTGTAAATCCCATCATTTTCAAGCGAAAGGGGCTTTGACAAAAAAATTCATATCCATAATATCAGTGAAGACTGACTTGACACCTAGCGATAGTTTCTTCTGCGCAAGATACATAAATCACACCATACGTTTTCAAATATAGCAATTGAATGGCAATCTTCGCCTCCCTCAACAATAAGAATCTATTAAGAAAATGAGTGGCTTTGTGACCCATTTGAGATAAATAGACCTTAATTCACCTATCACATGGGTGGCTTTGACAATATGATTCAAAATTATTCTCTACTCAAGATGGATTTGACATATTTTGAAATACCTCATTTCTCCAAATAAGATGTCTCTCATATGTATCATAATTTTGTTTATGGTGTATTTCACAGGAAATGTTAGAAATATAACCAGTGAAGGTGGCTTTGACAACATCAAAGAGTAGCATTGAGAAGAAAAGTTCTCAAATATATATGGCAAGCATTTCCAAGAATCTATCGAAATAATGAGTGGTTTTCAGACTTATTTGTGAAATAATTTGACAAGATAATTCAAAATTAAGATGCCTTTCTAATTGTAAGATATCTTTCATATGTATGATTTTCTGGCGGGTGGCCTTCACTCATTTTGAAATAACACCGTCTTTTAAGAAGGTGGCTTTGACACTTTTTGAAATAACCGTCTTTTAAAGAAGGTGGCTTTGATACTTTTTGATATAACACGGTCTTTTAACTAAGGTGTCTTTGACACAAATGGCAAACATACATCTGTGAAGGTATCTTTGACACTTCGAACTACCACCGAAGAAGGTGGCTTTCACACTTTTTGAAATAACCGTCTTTTAAAGAAGGTGGCTTTCACACAAATAGCCAAAATGCAACTTCAGTGAAGGTGGCTTTGACACAAATGGTCAAAAAATAAAACTTCAGTGAAGGTGGCTTTGACACAAATGACCAAAAATACAACAGTGGAGGTGGGTTTGACACAAATGGCGCAAAATACAATTTCAGTGAAGGTGGCTTTGACACAAATGGCCAAAAATACAACAGTGGAGGTAGCTTTGACACAAATGGCGCAAAATACAATTTCAGTGAAGGTGGCTTTGATACAAATGGCCAACAATACAACTTCAGTGAACGTGGCTTTGACACTCTTTGAAATACCACTGTTTTTTCACGGTGGCTTTGAGACTTTCTTAGATCAACGATCTTTTAACGAAAGGTGGCTTTGATACTTTTTGATATAACACGTTCTTTTAACTAAGGTGTCTTTGACACAAATGGCAAACATACATAGCTTTGACACTTTTCAAAGTGTCAAAGCCACCTTTGATTTTTCACTAATGCAGGTGGCTTTGACTCAATTTCCCAAACTTATACTATCAACCAAATTGGCTTTGACACCTGCAAATACCATCATTTTCAAGCAAAAGTGATTTGACAAAAAAATCAAAAAGCAATCTTCACTGATAAGTGAATATTGCTTTGATATCTATCGATAGTGGCTTCGACGTAAAATACATAAATCACACCATGTGTCTTGAAATATAGAAATTGAATGGCAATCTTCGCCTCCCTCAGTAATAAGAATCTACTAAGAAAATGAGGGGTTTTGTGACCCATTTGAAATAATCACCTATCACATTGGTGGCTTTGACAATATGATTCAAAATTATTCTCTACTCAAGATGGGTTTGACATATCTTGAAATACCTCATTTCTCTCATATGTATCATGATTTTGTTTACTGAGTATTTCACAGGAATTGTTAGAAATATAATCAGTGAAGGTGGCTTTGAAAACCTCAAAGAGTAGCTTTGAGAAGAGAAGTTTTAAAAAATATGGCAAGCATTTCCATGAAACTATCGAAATAATGAGTATCTTTCAGACTGATTTGTGAAATAATTTGACAAGATAAGTGAAAATGAAGATGTCTTTCTAATTTTAGGTTGATTTCTAAATAACAGCGTCTTTTAACGAAGGTGTCTTTGACACTTTTTAAATAACACCGTCTTTTAACGAAGGTGGCTTTAACACATGGCGAAAAATACAACTTCAATGAAGATAGCTTTGACACAAATGGTCCAAAATACAACTTCGGTGAAGGTGGCTTTTGTTTACGAAGTATTTCACAGGAATTGTTAGAAATATAATCAGTGAAGATGGCTTTGACAACCTCAAAGAGTAGCTATAAGAAGAGAAGTTTTAAAAAATATGGCAAGCATTTCCATGAATCTATCGAAATAATGAGTATCTTTCAGACTTATTTGTGAAATAATTTGACTAGATAATTCAAAATGAAGATGTCTCTAATTTTAGGATATCTTTCATATGTATGACATTCTTGTGGATGGCTTTCACTGGTTTTGAAATAACAGCGTCTTTTAACGAAGGTGGCTTTGACACAAATGGCGAAAAATATAACTTCAATGAAGGTGGCTTTGACACAAATGGTCCAAAATACAACTTCAGTGAAGGTGACTTTGACACAAATGGCCAAAAATACATCTTCAGTGAAGGTGGCTTTGACACTGAAATACCACCGTCCTTTCACGAAGGTGGCTTTGACACTTTGAAATACCACCATTCTTTCACGAAGGTGGCTTTGACACTGAAATACTATTGATTTTTCACTAAGGTGGCTTTGGCTCATACTTAATACACCACCGTCTTTTAACGAAGGTGGCTTTGACACTTTTTGAAATAACACCGTTCTTACACAAAGGTGGCTTTGACACTGGAATACCATTGATTTTTCACTAAGGTGGCTTTGGCACTTTCTCTTAATACCACCGTCTTTTAACGAAGGTGCCTTTGACACTTTTTGAAATAACACCGTGTTGTAACGAAGGTGGCTTTGACACAAATGGCGAAACATACTTCTGTGAAGGTGGCTTTGATACTTCGAACTATCACCGTTTTTTTCACGGAAGTGGCTTTAACACTGAAATACCCTTGATTTTTCACTAAAGTGGTTTTGGCACTTTTTCTTAATACTATCGTCTTTTAACGAAGGTGGCTTTGACACTTTTTAAAATAACACCTTCACAGATGTATGGCCAAACATACATCTGTGAAGGTGGCTTTGACACCGAACTACCACCGTTTTTTCACAAAGGTGGCTTTGACACTTTGAAATACCTTTGATTTTTCACTAAGGTGGCTTTGGCACTTTTTCTTAATACTACCGTCTTTTAATGCTTTGACACAATTTCCCAAACTTATACCATCAACAAAACTGGCTTTGACACTTCTGCAAATACCATCATTTTCAAGGGAAAGTGTCTTTGACAAAAAAATTCAAATCCGTAATATGAGTGAAGATTTCTTTGACATCTATCGGTAGTGGCTTCGACGCAAGATACATAAATCACACCATGTGTTTTGAAATATAGAAATTGAATGGCAATCTTCGCCTCCCTCAGTAATAAGTAGAACTTAAATGACCTATCACATGGATGGCTTTCACAATATGATTCAAAAATATTCTCTACTCAAGATGGGTTTGACATATCTTGAAATACCTCATTTCTCCATATAAGATGTCTCTCATGATTTTATTTACGGTGTATTTCAAAGGAAATGTTAGAAATATAACTAGTGAAGGTGGCTTTGACAACCTCAAAGAGTAGCTTTGAGAAGAAAGCATTTCCAAGAATCTATCGAAATAATCAGACTTATTTGTGATATAATTTGACAAGATAATTCAAAATCGAGATGCCTTTCTAGTTTTAAAATATCTTTCATATGTATGATATTCTGTCGCGTGACTTACTCATTTTGAAATAACACCGCCCTTTAACGAAGGTGGCTTTGACACTTTTTGAAATAACACCGTCTTTTAACGAAGGTGGCTTTGACACAAATAACCTAAGTGCAACTTCAGTGGTGGCCTTGACACAAATGGCCAAAAATACAACTTCAGTGAAGTTGGCTTTGACACAAATAGCCCAAAATACAACTTTAGTGAAGGTGGCTTTGACACAATTGGCCAAAAAAACAACTTCAGTGAAGGTGGCTTTGACACTTTGAAATACGACTGTTTCTTTGCGAAGGTGGCTTTGAGACTTAGAACTACGATCTTTTAACGAGGGTGGCTTTGAGACTTCTTAGAACCACGAAGGTCGCTTTTTGAAATAAGAAAAGTGGCCTTCATTAAAGATGGCTTTCACACTTTTTGATATACCACCGTTTTTTCACGAAGGTGGCTTGGCACTTTTCAGTGAAGGTGGCTTTGACATTGAAATTCCATTGTCTTTTTCACGAAGGTAGCCACATTTTAACGAAGGTGGCTTTTACACTTTTTGAAATATCACCGTTTTTTCACGAAGGTGGCTTGACACTTTTTATGAATACTACCGTCTTTTAACGAAGGGGGCTTTGACACTTTTTGAAATAACACCGTCTTTTAACGAAGGTGGCTTCGACACAAATGGCCAAAGATACAACTTCAGTGGCTTTGACATTTTTTGAAATACCACCGTTTTTTCAAAAAAGGTGGCTTGACACTTTTTATGAATACCACCGTCTTTTAATGAAGGGGGCTTTGACACTTTTTGAAATAACGTGTTTTAAAGAAGTTGGCTTTCACAGAAATGGCCAAAAGTACATCTTCAGTGAAGGTAGCTTTGATACTTTGAAATACCATTGTTTTTTCACGGTGGCTTTGGCACTTTCTTTTTAACACCTTTTAACGAAGGTGGCTTTGATACTTTTTGAAATAACACCGTCTTTTAACGAAGGTAGAGGAAGTTTGACGTCACAAGAGGTAGAAGATTGACTCCACTTCTAGAGAGAAGAATGTTGACACCACATGCAGTTAGAGGAAGGTTGACACCATTTGGAAGGTTGACGCCACATTGGAGTAGATGAACGTTGACGCTAAGCGGTTGAAGCCGCATGAAGGTTGACGCCTCAGGGAAGGTTGACGGAAGGTTCTACCTCTTGGAGGTAGAGGAAGATGTAGATATAGAAGAATGTTGACGCCACATGAATGTAGAGGAAGGTTGAAGCTTCGTTGACGCCACCATGAGGTAGAGGAAGGTTGACGCCACATGGAGGTTGAGGAAGGTTTACTCCACGTGCAGGTAGAGGTAGGTTGATGCCACGTGGAGGTTGAGGAAGATTGACGCTTCGTGGAGGTAGAGGAAAGTTAACCCCACCTGGAGGTAGACGAAGGTTGACGACACATGGAGGTGAAGGAAGTTTGACGCCATGTAAATGTAGGGGAAGGATGACGCCACCTGGAGATAGAGGAAGGTCGACGCCATGTAGAGGTAAAGGAAGAATCAGCCGACATCGAAGATATACGCCACGTGGAGGTAGGGGAAGGTTGACGCTTCCTGGAGGTAGAGGAAGTTTAGCGCCACGTGGATATAGAGGAAGGTTGAAGTTTGGTAGAGGTAGAGGAAGGTTGACGACACATGGAGGTAGAATAAGTTTGACGCCACGTGGAGGTAGAGGAAGGTTTACGCAACTTGGAAGAGAGGAAGATTGACGCCACGTGGAGGTAGAGGAAGTTTAATGCGACGAGGAGGTAGAGGAAGGTTGACGCCACGTGAAGGTAATGGAAGGTTGACGCTATGTGGAGTTAAAGGAAGGTTTACGCCTCGTGGAGGGTTGACGCCACGTGGAGGTAGACGCTTCGTAAAGGTAAAGGTTGACGACACATGAAGGTAAAGGAAGTTTGACGCCATGTAGAGGTAAAGGAATGTTGACGGTAAGTAAAGGTAAATGAAGGTTGACGCCCGCTACTGAGACATAGAAGAATATTGACGTCACATGAAGGTAGATGAATATTGATGACATGTGGAGGTAAAGGAAGGTTGACGCCACGTGGAGATAGAGGAAGGTTGACGCCGCGTGGAGGTAAAGGAAGGTTGACGCAAAGTGGAGGTAAAGGAAGGTTCAAGCATAATGGAGGTAAAAGGAGGGTGACGCCTCGTGGAGGTAAAGGAAGTTTGACACCACTTGGAGGTAAAAAAAAGTTTGACGCCATGTAAATGTAGAGGAAGGTTGACGCCACTTTGGAGGTAGAGGAAGGTTGACGCCACTTGGAGGTAGAGGAAGGTTGACGCCGCGTGGAGGTAAAGGAAGGTTGACGCTATGTGGAGGCAGAAGCAGCTTGACGCTACATGAAGGTGGAGGTAGAGGAAGGTTTACGCCACTTGCAAGAGAGGAAGATTGACGCTACGTGGAGGTAGAGGAAGGTTAACATCACGTGGAGGTAGACGAAGGTGGAGGTAGAAGAAGGTTGACGCCATATGAAGGTAGTAGAAGGTTGACATCACATGGAGGTAGAAGAAGATTGACGCTACTTAGTATCTCTAAGTAGCGTCAATCTTCTTCTACCTCCATGTGGCGTCAAACTTCCTCTGCCTTCATGTTGATGCCACATGAAGGTAGAAGAAGGTTGACGCCTCGTGAAGATAAAGAAAGGTTGACGCCATGTGGAGTTATAGGAACGTTAGAGGAAGGTTGACGCCACGTTGAGGTAGAGAAAGGTTGACGCCACATGGAGGTAAAGAAAGATTGACGCCTCGGGGAAGTAGATGAAGGGTGACGCCATATAGAGTTAGAGGAAGGTTGACACCACTTGGAAGTAGAAGGATGACTCCACGTGGAGGTAGGAGAAGGTTGACGATACATGGAAGTAAAGGAAGATTGTCGCCATGTAAAGGTAGAGGAAGGTTGACCCCACGTGGATTTAGAGGTAGGTTGATGCCTCGTGGAGGTCGAGGAAAGTTGACGCCACGTGGAGGTAGAGGAAGGTTGACGCTATGTGGAGGCAGAAGCAGCTTGACGCTACATGAAGGTAGAGGAATGTTGACGCCACGTGGATGTAGAAGGTTGACGCCATGTAGAGGTAAAAGAATGTTGACGCCAAATGAAGGTTAGAGGTAGGCTGACGATGCATGGAGGTAAAGGAAGGTTGACGTCACGTGAATGAAGGTAGGCGCCACGTGGAGGTATAGGAAGGTTGACGCCATGTGGAGGTAGAAGAAGGTTGACGCCATATGAAGCTAGAGGAAGTCTGACGCCACGTAGAGGTAGAAGGTTAACGCCAGGTAGATGTAGAAGAATGTTGACGCCACATGAATGTAGAGGAAGGTATACGGCACGTGGAGGTAGAGGAAGGTAGTCGCCACGTGGAGGCAGAGGAAGGTTGACGCTACGTTGAGGTAGAGAAAGGTTGACGCAACGTGGTTAATGTCACATGGAGGAAGGTTGACGTTTCGTAGAGGTAGAGGAAGGTTAACGCCACGTAAAGGTAGAAGGTTGACGCGTCGTCGAGGTAGAGGAAGGTTGATGCCAGGTGGAGGTAGAGGAAGGTTAACGCCAAGTGGAGGTAGAGGAAGGTTGACGCCACATGATGGTAGACGAAGGTTCACGCCACGTTGAGGTAGAGAAAGGTTGACGTCTCCTGGAGGTTGAGGAAAGTTGACACCATATGGAGGAAGGTTAAAGTGGAGGTAGAAGAACGTTGACGCCAGGTAGAGGGAGAAGAATGTTGACGCCATATGAAGGTAGGGGACGGTTGACGCCACTTGGAGGTAGAGGAAGATTGACGCCATGTGGAGGTAGATGAAGGCTGACGCTAAGGGGAGGTAGATGAAGGTTGACTCCACGTGGAGGTAACGGAAGGTTGATGCCTCGTGGAGGTACAGAGAGGTTGAAGCCATGTGGAGGTAGAGGAAGGTTAACGACACGTAGAAGTAGAAGGCTGACGCCATGTGGAGGTAACGGAAGGTTGACGCACTGTGGAGGTAAATGAAGGTTAACGCCAGGTGGAGGTAGAAGAAGGTTGATGCCTCTTAGAGGTAGAAGATATTTGACGCCACATGAAGTTAGAGGAAGGTTGACGCCACGTGGAGGTAGAGGAAGGTTGACCCCACGTGGAGGTAAAGGAAGGTTGACGCCTCTTGGAGGTAGAGGAAGGTTGACGCCATGTGAAGGTAGAGGAAGGTTAACGCCACTTGGAGGTAGAGGAAGGTTGACGCCACATGAAGATTGAGGAAGCTTGACGCCACGTGGATGTAGAGGAGGGTTGACGCTACCTAGAGGTAGAAGAATGATGACGCAAAATGAAGGTAGAGGAAGGTTGACGCTGCATGGAGGGAGAGGAAGGTTGACGCTGCATAGAGGTAGAGAACGGTTGACGCCACGTGGAAGTAGAGGAAGGTTGACGCCTCGTCGAAGTAGAGGAAGGTTGATGCCATGTGGAGGTAAAGAAAGGCTGACGCCACGTGGAGGTAGAGGAAGGTTTACGCCTCGTGGAGGTTGAGGAAGGTTGACGCCACGTGGAGGTAGAGGAAGTTTGACGCTACGTGGAGGTAGAGGAAGGTTTACGCCTCGTGGAGGTAGAAGAAGGTTGACATCACGTGGAGGTAGAGGAAGTTTGACGCTACGTGGAGGTAAAAGAACGTTGACGCCAGGTAGAGGCAGAACAATGTTGACGCCA
>JAUUDZ010014976.1:0-11461 GCA_032361705.1 Panulirus versicolor | reverse complement strand
ACCAATAGCACCTCCCTCTCATTAGTATGAAAATCTGAAATAGTGGCAGCTTCAAAAGGAACTATTTTTTTTCATATTTAATTGCAGTTTCCTGTGTTAGCAAGGTAGTGCCAGGAATACATGAAAAAAGGCACTTAGAAGGAAAAAAGCTCATTGATCTTCATTGTTTTGAAGCTGCTTTTAACATTTATAATTATTTGGGCATTCTGGTGTTTCAGGTTTGCCTTGGCTTTGTAAGGAACTATGACAAAGCTGGTAACATGGATTATGTCACTCCTGAATATGTGATGGACGGACTTTATGAAGTGGATATTGCTGGTGTGCGATACTCTGCA
This sequence comes from Panulirus versicolor, assembly GCA_032361705.1. Lineage (NCBI taxonomy): Eukaryota > Metazoa > Arthropoda > Malacostraca > Decapoda > Palinuridae > Panulirus > Panulirus versicolor. The sequence goes on along the minus strand of JAUUDZ010014976.1, from coordinate 11,126 downwards.
ATTGTTACCTTGCGATCTCCATCCCTCCCTACCAAGTTTCCTGAGCCTCAAGATAACAGATACCTTGCAACACAGACTTAAGCTTCAAAATTTAAATTATTTATATTTATGAAACACACCATTTGTGGTGTCACATGTAAATACTTAGTTTTAGTATTATAGGAAGATGTATTATTCAGAAAATTTCAACAGCAGTTACATTGTTAAACTTTACTCTTTATGTTCACTGATGCACTTAATAAGAATTACCTCCTGATTTCCCTAAAAGTGGAGTTCACATTATTTTGACTACCTTTATGCTAATAGCTTATGAAAATGTAATAAACATTGAAGAATATGAATAAATATTATGAATCTGAGGGAAAAGTAAAGGTTTTGATTATCTTACCTTACCTTTTTGCCCTAGAACCCTTTCAATGGGGCTCCCTCAACACTCGGGAAGCAAACCATATCCACTGAATGGGATCACAGACTGAAAACCGTGGTGATATTGTGTATGTGTCTCCCCGAGTTCAGTGCAGGAAAATGAAGGAGCAGGTGTTCAATGTCCCCAGTGAAGTTGCATCATGGGCATGAGGGGTATTGTGATACAGTATGTTGAAATTATGTTTACAGTGTTGGAGATACAGGTGGAGCCCACAGTGCAGGCAAGACAGTGTAACTTGTTTTTCTTGTAAGTCTACTTTCAAGTGAATGTATGTTTGGTGGAGTGTAATTTAAGAGTGGTTGGAAGGGAGACTGCTAGGGCTTGATTAGTCACTACAGTGTGGATATGTTTTGTCAGTGCTGTGTTTACAGTGGGTAGGGGTTGTGTGAATATAGGTTGCTGAAGTGTGAGGCAGGGGTGAGCTATTTATTTCAACTTGGGTGCTGGTGAAATGCTATGCCTTTTATTTGTTTGGGGGTTGGAGAAATGTTATATAGTAGTTTGGGTGGAATATCATCATTGAGAGGTTATGTTGTACATCTTTAATTTGTACATAAGTTTTTTTAGAATGTAATTCTCTCTTTAGCAATGGAACTGATTCCAGGATGAGTTGTGTTTTCAACAGTAAATATTGATGAAAAAAATAATTTGAGATCTTTGAAACAGATTCCAGTGTTTTAATTCTTATAAGCCAGAATTGAACCCAAATTTACCTAAAGTGATGTTAAATACTGGCAATTTTCATGTTTTACACTAGACTTAACCTCCCCTCCCAAGTCCTACCCTTTTATTGCAAGATCATAATTTTCACATGAATATTATCATTGTAAAGGTAGTAGGTAGGAACATTAGGCAGGAGCATTATGTAGGAGCCTTAGCAAACACTGCACTAGAGTTGCATTTGCCAGTGGCCTGTTAAGAGTGAGGACTAAAGGCTAGGAAGCAACACTGGAATCACTAGTTATATTGATTACAATGCCAGGGCCACCCCCTTGAGGGAGTTCCAGGTCGAAACATGCATTAGAGATGTAGATAGATAGATACACAACCTATCTATCTATATCTCTAATGTCCATTTCCTCATGGAACTCCCATCAAAGGAGTGGCAATGGTAAAAGTCTCCACTTATCCCTATCCATACATGCTTCTCACAACAATCATTCCTCTACATACCAATAACAATTACAGCTAATCTTTTTTTTTCACTCACAAACTTAAAGCTCACCTCTGTTTTTAACCTTTTTCATATTCCAGTGATACACTAATTTTTTGCTTTCATAACATTTTTAATAAAAAATTATTTTTTTATAATCAAATGTTGCACCAAAAGTATTTTATTCTATCTCAAGCAAATACTTTTTAAAAATAACTAAATGAAATGAATATATGTAATCAATGCATCAGTATATTTTGAAAAAATGCTATTTTAATGAAATGTTCTGTCACTTTGGAAAACTGCCAGAAAAAAAAAATTCCTCGACTAATCTACATAGCCATATATTAAACAAATTATGCTCATACCTTTATCTCCAGTATATATAACATTCCTAGTACAGGTATTACACAGTTTTTTAAAAGCAAATTGAAACCAGGCTTCAACACACAAAGTATCTTTCGTTTAAACAGGAGTCGACCAGTGACCCAGGAAAACAAAGTAACCATGTTATCTTAGGAAATAATATGCCATAGCCAAATAATAACCTGTAGGTGATCCCACAGGATCACCTTGTGTGAGCCGATGCTCAACCATGTCTCCTCTCAGGGAACAAAGCTTATGTCAAAAGTTCAAATCCAGCTATAGCAAAAACAGCCAAGCCATTCATTAGTCACTAATTGCTCACCTCATCAAGAGGTGCTGACTTATCTGCATGTTGTGCTTCTATTTGTCCATTTAAAACTTTCATTGTACCTTTTCTTCTACAAACCAAGCACATTAAACATTACTTTTCATACTATAGGAACCAATAGTAAAATCATAACTAGGTATTTTTTGTGTTTTCTCTTTTATACATATAGTATGTGAAAGGCCCATATGATCCAGGTTACTTTACAAGAGGACCTCTTCCTACCTTTTGTATGACTTAGCATATATATCAGTGTGATCTTTTTATAATACACACTCAGCTAGCAACACTTTGGGTTAATATAAAGAATCTGCAGGTCCATGACATTAGTTCCAGTATGGCCAGGTTTAAGATGATACTGCCCTGAACTCAGCTGCATGAAGTATGTGTATGAGTCATTGGAATCAAGAAACTCTTGTGGGTTGAGGCCTTGCTCCTGAGCCTCCTGTAGTTGGGATCTGTGGGGGTTGTAATATATCATATAATCTTGAAAACTGCCTGATTAGTTTACCTAAAAATACTCTTATTATATCATTCAGTAGCAATGTCATATCTAGTACTCTCAAGAACACTTCATTGAAATGTAACCCTTTCCTAATAAGTAAATTAGTAATAACATATAATTCAATCCATATTCTCTGTTTGATAAAAGTAAACACAATGTAAAGTAGGAGCTCAAAAAATTTTCTTTTCAAGAGGAAACTATCAACTGGCTAGTAGTTAATTTTCTTTATAAACGTAGCCATTCTTCATCTGTTTCCTGGCGCTACCTCACTGACGTGGGAAACACTGATTATGTATAATAATAAAAGAAATATTATATACATTGTCAGGACTACCACACCTTCAAACATGCAAATTTTTGCCCTCTCAGACAACTTTCCCTCCTTCCATACATTCTTCAATGTCTCACAACCTTTACCCCCTCCCCCACCTTATGACACTTCCGTTTCCATGGTTCCATTCACTGCCATGTCCACTCCGAGTTATCTGATACACATCACTTCCTTCAGGTTTTGTCCATTCAAATTCAAATATCAACTAATCTCAAATGATAGAAGATCTGATTTACTTAATGCCAGATTCTGATGAACACCAGTATGTAAGAGCACCAGCTGCATCTGTTGGGCCATCAATTCCATCTGTGCCACCAGACAAGAAAATCACTTCTCCAGCAAAATGCGAATCTTGCATTTTCTGAGGATAAAACAGTGAATTCATCAGCAAATAAAAAATATCCTCATGACTAAATAACCTACTTAGTTGGGGTAAGTTATGCATTTCATTTCTGTACAAATTAAGTCAGTGTCATAAGCAATAAGGATAAATAATTAATGCCAAATAATACAGACTACCTTTAAACTAATGATACTCTTTATGAAATAATTGTAACAGCTTGTTCTTATATTGCTTAAGATGTCAATCACAGATTTTAGTTTTAATACAGAATAAAGTTAATACAATCATCTGATAAGACTGGGATCATGTACAAGAGAATTTAGTACCTAGGAATGGAAATGGCAATGGATGGAACCATGGGGCTGGATTGAGTCATAAAATGGGGGAGGGGGGGATAAGGTTTTGGATGCTATGGGGAGTGTGTAGAAGAGGTCTGTGGTCCTTAGGCTAAAGATGGTACGTTTGAAGGTATGTCAGTCTTGGTAGTGTTGTACAGATAAAGAGCCTTAGGCCTTAAATGGAAAAGAATAGAAGAGGGGAATTTTTTCCATGTATGTTCACCATTTTCACATCAATGAGGTAGTGCCAGGAACAGATAAAGAAATGCCCCCATTATCTCACATCCACTCTCTCTGTCATGTATAATGCACTGAAACCAAAACCAGAGCCATCCACAATCAGACCCCACAGGCCTTTCCATAATTTTTCCATCTGCTTCATATGCCCTGGTTCAACCCACTGACAGCACACTGTTCCCGTAAACCACGTCACTACAATTTGCTCTACTCTTTGCATGCCTCAAACCCTCCTGCATGTTCAGGCCCTGATCCTTCAAAGCATCTTTAAGTCCATCCTTCCACCACCTCCTTGGTCTCCCCATTTTCTTTATTCTCTTCATTTCTGACAGGTATACCCTCTTAATCATCCTTCCTTATTCATCCTCTCCATATGTCCAAACCATTTCAGCATACGCTCTTCAGCTCTTTCATACATACTCGTCTTCCTGCCAGAACTCTCTCTTGCCTATTATTTCTCATTCAATCAAACCTCCTTACACCACATGTTGTCATCAAACATTTCATTTCCAATACATTTCCAAAAGGATGATACTGTAAGAAATAACAGTCACAGTTTAAGTGAGGTGTGATAGTAAGTGCAGTGTGAATGAGAGAGCTGAACAGACTGTGCTGAAATGGTTGAAAGGTATTGAGAGGATGAACAAAGAAAGATTCAATATAAGGATCATGTCAGATGTGAAAGGAGCTAAGAGGAAGAGACTAAGTCAATGGAAGGATGGAGGAAAGAAGGCTTTGAGGTATCATGTACTGATCTCTTAAGAGAGCGAGAAGGTTGCACGGGAATGAATGAATTAGATTGATATGGTATTCAAGAAGTAACAAACTGTCAGTGGGCTGAACTGGGGCATATGAAATGGTCAGTGGAAACCTGGGAACTTTTGTACATTATACAGTGTTAAAATTCTTACACAATGCTGACTGTTTCTTCCAAGTCTACCCAGAAGACAGTCCTATGAAAAGTTTTTTGGGTACTAACTTCTGAAAATCATTGCCATAGCTGTAACTGACCTAGCATGCAAACACTTTGTAGTTTAGGTTCAGTGATCTTGATCCTCGTGACATAATCTTCACATTTTTATCAAGCTCAAAACAACATTAAGCTTTATTGAGACTTTCAACATGGCTACCCATGTTATAAATTATTATTTGCTGAGTACATGATAATGTTCAGAGACAAACAAAATGTAGAAATCTTATGAAAAATTTAGAGGAGATACAAAAGCATGCAATGGTACTGATGGATACAGCTGGAAATGGTTTAATTCATCCTGATAAGTAAAATTGTTCCTTGATTGTAGTATGGTAGGATGTCCAGCTTAATACTGTAGCTTGTGTGAAGGGTATGTGGGTCATGAAGAACAAAGTAAGGAATACTGTAATAAAAGTACAAAGAAGAAATAGGACAGAAGTTAATGATGTAGAGAGGAAACCAGTTCATATAATAATTTAGAAAGAATGGGTATTTGAGACTTCCCTTAGAGATTATAACTCAGCAAAGATAAGTGGTTCATTGGCTAGATAAAAGGCACATAAGAGCTATGAAATAGTGAGGAAATATGTGAGGGGAGGAAACAGATATGGTAACAACATCCAATGAGGAGCTGTAAACGTACCCAACAATATGAAAGTATACTTTAGTTACAGCTGAACAGATATTGTTTCCCAAATGTATGATTGTGTTTTGTTTTCAAGTTCAACTTATATTTTATTTATTTATTATACTTTGTCGCTGTCTCCCGTGTTAGCGAGGTAGCAACAAAGTATAATAAATAAAGTTCAACTTATTAAGCTAAATACTACCTCTTCCAGTTCCATGCTCAAAGAAAGGACCATTTCTTGATTTCTTCCTCCTTGTCCCAAACCTTTTACGGCAACTGTAGTCTCGCCACCAAAAATTAAGCAAATAGGACATCTGAGCTTTGATCCCTTTTCCAAGATATCAATTAACAATTTTTTCTTTTCCTCAGTGATACATAAATCTGTGAGTAGTGAGTCACAGAGCTGTTCATCTTGGTTAATAATTCTTGAAGTAGCAGCTGATGCTAGCTCTGCCAGTTTTCTACCAACTTCTGAAGCTTCACCAATGAGTGATGATGAGAGAACTAGTGACAAGCAGTGACCACCAGTCTGATAGGATACGGAGGCCTCAACACCTGACAAAGCTTTTTCATTATTACCTATGACAAGGTTAGTAACATGAGAAAATTCTAATGATGTGGAACTTATTTCTCTTCTCTGCAACACAGATTTAACATGTTCTGGTGCTAATATATTATATTTTTCCAAAACGTTCTTAGCAGCCCCAGGTGGGTCTCTGTTAGGTGTTGTAGGACCACTTGCAATCATATCAAGGCGACTACCTATAATATCTGACAAGATTAAGGATACAATCTGCCCTTTTGTTAATTTAGCTAAGTGTCCTCCCTTAGTTGCAGATAATGCTTTTCTTACAGTATTAAGCTCACTGATGGTTGCTCCTGCACAACTAAGTGATTTAATGATCTCAATTTTCTCACTCAATGTAATGGGAGGAGCTGGAAAAGGCAGAAGGGCTGAGCCTCCCCCTGATATCAAAACTAGTAAGAGATCTTGTTCTTTCAGTGTTTGAATCAGTGATACAATTCTTTTGGTAGCAGAAAAGGAAGCATCATCTGGGATGTTGTCCTTCGCTCCTTCCAAAATTTCAATCGATGAGTTCTCAGTTGGTAACAAATGAGGGCTCTTTGCTAATGTTTTCTGAATCCCAAAAGGAACACTTACTATTCCTTTCTTTAAGTGAGACACACCATCCGAAGTCTTAAGAGCAGCCTCAATAGGTCGAATCATTCCAATAACAGCTTTCCCAAATCCAACTACATAAACATTTTCCTGGAGGCAGTACTTGATCTTGTTAATAACCAATTTATCTCCATCTTGTTTCAGATAGCTTTTAATTAGTTCATGTGGCTGAACAGAATTTACACCTCCTGAGAAAGCTTTCCTTATTTGTGCAATGCTTTCTTGCAAACCACTTCCTAATACTCTGGTAGCCATAGTAAGACCTTGCCGTTTGTATCACTCTGGGTCCCACTGACAGCAAAGTCGTTTCCTGAAAAAAGAGAAATCATGCAGACAAAAACAACATTCCATCATATTACACATGAACAGCTACACTTGTAAATCATACATACGATGAAAAGTTGAGCTAAGGTTAAGGAAACTGTTCAGCAACAGTTGTAATCATAATATTATTATAGATAATCATCTAATTACATTCCATCAGTCTTGAATTTAGTATTTAGAAATGAATATATCTTACTACCTTATGGTAACTATGCATGTATAATTGCCTATTTGTACTGTACATGGAAAGTCCTACATTGTGAGGCCTCATCTCCTGGACCATTTCTACTACAGTACGACTTTTTAAAGTTCAGTATGCAATCCATATTAAAATTTCATCAGTTTATTCATTTCATTAACCACTCATATACTATAAAAGTAGGTCTAAACATCTTTTTGAACAAATCTCATTTAATTTCTGTTATGGCCTCTAGTTCTTCTTGTTGATATCATCAAACTGGTTTAAAAACTTATATTTTATTCAGGCCACCTCTCCCTCTTCTCTCTTATATGGTAGGTAATTATAAGGCCTTTATCCCATCCCTGTTATTCATCTCTTATAATTCTGGTACCATCTTTGTTGCCCTTCTCTAAACCCTCCATATTAGTTCTTTGGATTTCTATAAGTGCTGGTGGTTTTAAGGGTGCTGAGAAGGCAGAATTTTTCCCCATGCATTTTAAGCAATAGATCTCTATTGGTTACTTATGGTATAATGCATCAACCAGATATTTAAACAGATGGGAAAAAAAGAAGTCAGAAGATCAACAGCTGTTTACCACTGTTCTTTATGAGTACAACACCTATTGTCAGCCACCATTTATGAGTTAAAAATTAAGGTAAATATTGGATGCTAAAGAAGATTTCACTCATTCTTTAGTTTCTACAAGTGTTTCACCTGTGATAGGTTAATCAAACCCACATTTCCATGAGCTTTACAACCCATCCCTCCTCACATCTCAGTTATCACTGTATAAGAAATTAATGCTCCACACAATAAAGTTGTGGTTTATAACATTTCTTTTTGTAACAGTACAGTGATGTCTGTTCTTTCCAAATTCCAAATCTAATGAGGTGGTAAACCTAAACTGGAATTTTATCATTCAAATCACCACATCCAAAAGGTCAGTCTTTATCCATAACCCTTAACCTTAGCGAAAGATCACAGAAATTCTTAATCTTGATTTATGTAACCCTGTGGCAAATAAGCAGAAACTTTTTATTCTTGGATGTAATGATTTATAAACCTAAAACAGCAGAGAATAGAAAATATATCAATGTAAAGTATAAAAGATTGCATCTATATAAGCTCTTTTAAATGTATTTAAAATCTATTTAAAGACATTCCATTATCTATTCTGGTTTATATCCTTAAAAGTAAGGCTGAACCCAGCTAACCTACAAGTAGGTGTCAAAAATAACAATGACAGAAGAGAAAAGTAACACAGAAAATGCGGTAAATCATGGTCCTTGTAGAAAATCGTACTGTCTTATTTCATTAAGCAATATCTCAGAAGATAGCTACACATATTCTAGTTGAAAGACTCATACAAAATTGGTACCAATGATACCTTACACTGTGGTTGTTACAACAAGTGGCTTTTTACTTGTAGCATGTCATACTCCCTCAAAGTGAAATCCCCACAAAATGGGTAGGCCTTTGAAGAATAGAAAAGCAACCTACATCACATGTACAGTGTTAAGAATTGGTTGTTACCACTTTTGCCACAATCCATCAAGTAGAATTTGAACTTGAGTGACACCTATAGCACTCTGTAAGTAACTGCTAAGGGCCTGATACAAAGTGTGAGGTCATATACAAGTCACCGTTCCTTTGGACAGCAGACATAAACTGATTTCTCAACCAAATGAAACTCCACAGAATCACACCAAAGTCCCGGGTGGGTATGTTGTCCTTCTTGTGGCCAGCACTAATGCTACGTAAAGTTATCTGTTAACTGAAAATAAGATATTAATGACAGTGAAAACCCACATACTTAAATCTCTATATTTACTCAAAACAAGGAATCCATAGCTTTTGCAGAAAAATCCCAGAGAAAAACGTGTGGTACACTGCATCTTCTGATAAACTATCTTCACCTTATTTGGTCAATAAAATGCACAATTTCCTCAGATTTTAGCCAATTTTAACATACAATCTTAATAATTTGTATAATTATATGCATGTTGATAATGAAAATTCTTCAAGATATGTTGCAGTAACTCTTCAAGGGAAGAAGTTATGGTGCTAAATATGGTATCACTCAGAAAGCTGAGTTTGACCTTGAAGAATTACGCAGGGTAAGGGTAAAGGGTGACTTGTTGCTTTGATGTGATACAAAACCATGACATTTTACGTGGGTGGGAGAAAAAAAATCAAGCAATTACCCTCAAAGTTAAGGCATTCACTTACCTGCCTACAAGTTGTTATGTCTTCTCTCGCTCACCGCCTCTGTTTTGGTATCCTAGTGGCCCTGTATTACCATCCTCTACATGAAATACCAGTTTATGTGGAGCTTCTCCAATGCCAACCACATCCACGACCAGTTTCAGGATCAAGGCATTTCGCAGGCACGTGGTACACGCGCTTGTTTACAAACATACAACTTGTCAACAAGACGTGCTCGTTTTACATAGAATCCGGATTTTTTTGTCATCACAATGACTGGGGACAGACTAATGATCATATATGGGTTATATGAAGTACGATAGCAGTCCTTTTCTCACACATTAAGTTTATCCTACGGTTAAATCAATTCAAGTAGGTGGTAAAGAAATGGTACTGTACCCAGAAAAAGAAGCAGTATGATAGTGTGAAGGATAATGTGGATGAATGTATTATTACATAATCCTACAATATGGGATGGATAGTTTACATTTATGGGATCCCCTTTAATATGCATCTGATGGTTCCTCCTCACTCCAGGACCCCCATTCATTTGGGCTTCCACAGTGCTCAGGAAATTTACCACGTCCACAAAGGTTAGAAAAGAATGTCCGTTGAAGTTTATTTGAGGAGTGAGGGTAGGATAATTTAATAGTAGGTGTTCAGTGTCTTCAGCGTGGCTCGAGGAGGTGGGGATAAAACTGCCCTAGGGCCAGGGGTACCGTCAAGGGGCCAGAGGCACCGTCAAGGGCCACGGCTTGAGCACATATTTTTCTCAAAGTCCACTATCTTATTTCGCATGTAAGGCTAAAATCCTCGTCCTCACTTCGTCATCGTCACGTCTACCACTCTATGCATTTTTTATGAGTACGTTGCTGTCCTTAGTTAGGATTATCTATATAGCATCTTCTTAAAAGATTAGAATAGGAGAAAGGGCCCCTACAGACAGCGCCAGGTCCCCTATTCAAAAGGGAGGAAGGGACGAGATTGTTTTCCCCGGGGCCCGGTCTGGCCCTCGACAAGTCGACTCTACTGTTCTTGGGCATGAATTGTTTTATGGCATGTTCCACTGATGGTTTGTGATGCTCTAGGAATGGTTAGTGACCAGAGTGTAGGCGAGAAAGTGCAACTACTATGGTAATTGTATGCCTCCATTTAGCAGCACACTGCTCTTCATTATGCACACAACCATAGCATTGTTGTTTTATCCTTCCAGTATCACTCTTGATCCTTACATTTTCAAGGGTGACTGGACACACCCAAATCATTTGGGGCCGGGAAGTACAAAAATGAACGAGGAAACATGCATTAAGGTAATTAGGTCTCGCGCGCCGATCCACTCTTGGTCTCTCTTATTTCCTCTTTTCCTAAGAATGTCAGATTATGGGGAATCTGTGAGAGTTACACTAACCTAGTTTTCTCAACTGTTCTCCTAAAAGGTAGGGTTCCGAAGATGGTTCGGGACAAGGTCGACTCCCAGGTCTTTCTCACTCACTTCCTGCAGCTTGTGTGTGTGTGTGTGTGTGTGTGTGTGTGTGTGTGTGTGTTTTGGGGGTTATGATCAATGCACAAAATGGGGCAATTGGTGCCCGCAAACTGGAATGGAAGATGG
>JAUUDZ010014965.1:0-11462 GCA_032361705.1 Panulirus versicolor | reverse complement strand
ATAATAATAATAATAATAATAATTATTATTATTATTATTATTATTATTATTATTATTATTATTATTATTATTATTATAATTTGCTAAGCAAAGTTCTCAACGTGCTTTTAGGAAAGGCAAAGCTCTGTTGATCAGTCATAGGCCTTCCCCAGCTGCCACAGATTCATTTCAATATTTCTTTGATATTCAAACGAGGAATCATTCTCTGAATCACTAAATATCTCCATAAATTAATGTACATTAATGGGATATGTATCGTATATCATTAACTGTTCTTTCATGATGTATGTTAATGACTTCATTATCTGTAATATCGCTAAGTCAGGTAACAGACGACCTGGTAGTCCATGGCAATATTATCATGTACATGGAAATACATGAAGAAGCCAGATAACATAAGATCTGATGGTCCACCACCATGATACGACGTACACTAAAGAAAGATAACAGAAGACCTGACGGTCTATGACTATGATATCATGCACATCTAGAAGCCAGATAACGGAAAACCTGTTGGTCTGCGACAACGATATGTTCATGAAGAAGCCAGGTAACATAAGACCTGATGGTCTATGACTATGGCATCAAGTTCATGAAGAAGCCTGATAACAGACCTTATGGTCTGTGACTAATATCATGTACATGGAAAAGCCAGATAAAAGACAACATAATGATCCATGAATATATCATATACATAGAGAACTCGGATAACAGAAGATCTGATGGTCTTTGACGAGGTTATCATGTAGAAGGATATAGTATATGGATAAACTAGATAACAAAAGACCTGAGGTTATCTGCTGAAGGACAGCAGCAGTGTTCCAAATTACTAGACTATACAGATGGAGACAGGATGGTGTGTAGGTTTATCCTCACATCAAAATGTAACATAACAAAGCAGCTGTTACTCAGCAGGCAGACACAGGAGAGTGATGTGATAATTGTGCAAGTCCAAATGACACGACATGACGAAGTATGGGATACCGTAATAAACTCTCTGGACTATACAACCCAATGTCGGCTTGCAGTAACTGCTTAAGAAAACGTAATACAATACACATGTGCGCGTGGCAAGTGTTGAAGATTGTGTGTTGTGTGTAGCTACCTATTTGTAGTCACATAATTGCCCTGAACGGGGAGGAAGCCTTACACTAGTAGGGGCCCCATCTCCTAAGCATCCTCTACTGTCGTAAAACTATTCCCATTCAATATACTGCAATAACGAAGGCCCTACAGGCTCTTTAGGTTAGGCTAGCGGCGTTAGCTCGCCTTGCTTCCCTCCCATTTAGCTTCAATCTTTATGTGAAGAAAACTCAACTGTGTAAAATATAAGAACTCTTAGTATTCCTTTTACTCTGCAAAAGTTTCATTTGTCACAAACAAAATGCCTAAAAACAATCCCATATAAACATATATTTCAGCATTTCAAGGTGTTCAAACAATTTTTCCATAGAACTTTTGACAAACATGACGTAATTTTTCCCCCTACACCAACACGGATTAACGTCTATCATCTTATAGATTCCATTCGTCCACTTCTCTTACACTATAAAATTCTTTACATTTAACTCGTTTTTTCTTGAACTGCACGTTACTGACTCTGCTTGTTCTATCCCTACATCTTTCGAAGAACTGTGTACCATCTACATCATCAATCAGACATAAAAACTTACTTTTTCCTCTTCGCTGGTGGGAGTATTTATGACCTTTTTCCCTTAACCTGTAAATCAACTCTCATACTTCCTGTACTATCTTTGTTGCCCTCCTCTTGATCTTCTCTAGTTGTTCTTTGTTCTTTTTAAGGTGTGATGACTAAAGTTGATAAGCACATCCTAGTCTCGGCCTAATGTGGGAGATGAGCATCTTGCTTAATGTCTCCTTATCCATATGCATGAAAGCTATTCTGATATCTGCCAGCAGACAGTGGGTCTCCTTAACGGGTCTCCTAATGTCGGACTCTAGTGAAAGGTTAAGGATGATGTTAACTCTCAAGTGTTTGTCTGAGACAAATTCCTGTAGCATTTCTTTTTTTTTTTTATCTTGCAAGATATTATCTATGCTGCGTCCCTCTTTCACTGTGATCTATTCTCCTTTTTCTACAAGTTGCCCCGGTTGAATGACATCAACAAATTTTGTAGTATCTTTAGGTCCCTTTGTAACTTGATGTATTTATTCCTACTTACTGTTCACTTCATGACCTTTGCATCATCAGTAAACATAATCAAGAGGAATAGTCCCAGAACAGATTCATGCGTCACTCCATTGGTAAACCATCCCTTTTCGAGAAGGCTTGACTGACTTGCATCGTTTGTTCGTATAAGCAGGGGAGGACATTTACGGACCATAACCTCACACTTTTACCATATAAATCTGTTGATCTGCCAGTGCTGACAACATGTATTTCATCTTTATTTAGCGTGTTCTGTACATCCACTATTCTGCCCCTAGGTTCTCTTTCGCTCTCTATTAACTTCTCCAGGTAAGGCCTTCTCCAAGCACTACATTTGTGTCTACGACTCTCTGTCTTCTCTCTCCTGATCGGTCTCTAGCAGTTCTGCTTCCCACTTACTCTATTTTCCCTTCATTATGTTTCTTATTTTTTCCTTTACTCTCGCCTAATTCCACTCTAACAACCCAACTTCCCATACGCAAGTTATGTTTTCTTCCTTACAATGGCAGACTGTTATATCTCGTTCAAAACGTAACAATTTGTTGGTCTTCCCACTGTGTCGCCATTATATTCTCTCATCCTTGTTCACCCCACCCCATTTAGCTTCAAGAAATTTCCATTACTTACACAGCTCCTTATTCATATATTCCTATTCAAATCGAATTCGTCCCTCTATTTCTTGTTCCATCCCACTTTGCAATACTTGGACGTACTGTGTTCCTTTGGAGTCCATCACTCTCCACCCCTGGGTCGTCTCCCTCTATGTGACAACTCGTATTTTGCTTTGCTACATTCGTAGCGTTTGTATCGCATGTTTAGCTCTGATAAAACTCCACGAATCCATTTACAATTCCCTCAACTTATCAATGTCAAGTTCTCTCAGGGTATTTCTGGTCTTATTCCTTCTGATCTCCTCCGTTCACCACTGGTCACAATCTCGCAATTTCTTCTCTTATCACCATCACTTACAATCTTTCTAAGTTCTCATCACCCGTCACATTCTTTCAAGCTGTCCTCGGTTTATCACCCGTCACATTCTTTCAAGATGTCCTTCGTTCATCAACCGTCACATTCTTTCAAGTTGTCCTTCGTTCATCAACCGTCACAATATTTCAAGTTGTCCTTCGTTTATCAACCGTCACATTCAATTTGTCCTCCGTTCATCAACCGTCACATTCAAGTTGTCCTCCGTTCATCAACCGTCACATTCAAGTTGTCCTCCGTTCATCAACCGTTACATTCGCTCAAGTCGTCCTCAGTTCAACACGGGTCAAGTCGTCTTAGTTTCTACTCACAGCAGTATATTCCGTGCTGAAGTTATCCTCACCCAAATTCTAGTCACAACACTACAGCTTCACTTATACTTGTCCCACTCGCTCTTGTCTTCAATTCCTTGCTTTCAGATCGTTTTTCATTGTATTTTCCCAGCATGCATTCTTAACTTCTCCAATCCCCCTTCCCCTTAAACACGTCATATCTTTCTTAACGAAAATAACTCCTCACACAACTCTTTGAAAAAAAATATATCCCAGCAGTCGCCTCCCTCCACCAACCCTTACCATGAAGCTGCATTCGGTCCTTACACGGTAAACCTTCCATTCTATACCATTCACCTTCTAGACTTTTCCTCCCGTGGTACCTAACATTACTGTACGTTGCTTCTACTCCACCACAAGAGAATTCTATAACCACAACCAAATCCTACAACTGCTCACTGGCATCATTTGGTCGTTCTTGGGGCCCCCCCGCTTGTCGAGTTTCCAGGTGATGATGATTAACAGCATTCACCGCTAGTCAGCACTAGAAATCTAACATATAACTACATTCGTATACAAACTCTGTGAATTCTATAGAGCCTTATTATTCAATATATGGATGGCTCCAGAGATCTTGAAAATAAAGGCCACTATTCTCTCTCTGAGTTGAAATTGCATAACAATTCTCTCGCTGGATTCCACAACGCGATCCTGAGTTGCCGAATAGGCAGATGCTACACAATTTCTTCTTACATAATTTCCATTGTCATCAACCGTTGCGTACTTGACTGGGCAATTTTGTTTTCCTCGAACCTCCGCCTACACTGTGGATGGTTCTAGAGAACTCGCCAGTACTAGAATTCTCACCCCAAATAGAAAACAGATATTCATAGTTTAATCGACTTTCTGCAACAAGATTCAGAGTTGCCTAACTTGCAAATACTGTATAACATCAGCCAATACCCATCCACACAGAATGACTCACGAGTTCTGTACTACTGGTGCCCCATCTCTTCAACTTTCCCAACGATCACATAACATTTTGAATTTCTTTACAACCGTCCACATGAACAATTTCATCCACTACTATGATACTTTGAAATACTTATTTACATCTCAACATGGCTTTTGGCTGCGCTGTTTGCATGTCTCCGAGAACTGTTGACTTGGGGAATCAAACTTTTATAGAAACTTGAGGGTTGTGGTCTAGTCATCCTTCACTATTCTCTTCCATTATGGGCAAATCTTTAACGTCTAACCTTTTACTCAGACCTCTCACACCTAGTATCGTCTTTATTGTCCTTTGTTGGATGTTTCTTTAAAGCCATGGCCATACTTTGAGAAACATATTCTAGCTCTGGCCTAATATAATCCCATCATATTTTGCATGTATTCAATGCAGTCTTTTTACATGCAGACAATTTGTCTCCAAACAGATAGGAACAAAGTCGACTCTCAAGTCCCTCCTACCCAGAGATTCCTGCAGCTTATTTCCTGCTGGATAATGCTTTGTATATACAAGAAGCCTTGTTCATACTGTGTCCTGTCACTCATCTAGAAACCCAAGAACCATGTAGCAGACCAACTTTGGACTTTGTTTAGGTCCCGTTGTAAGCTGATGCAATCCTCCTCACTCTCACTACATCACCTTATCAGGCTATCCTGTCCTGGACTCCAACTAATGATCTATTAGTAGCAACGCAAACCACTACAAAGAAGCTCAAAAGTAGTTGTAGTTATAGAAGTAGAGGTAGATGTAGTTGAATTCCAGTGTCCTGAGTCGACGATCAATCTAGAGACAATAGCTGGAAGACTTAGCAACGACAATGTCATGTTCCTTTCAACGTAGTTTTTCGTCCAAAGTGAAACCGAAAAGCTCGGTGGACTGAACAACCTGAACTGGGTTGGGGACTACTGAACCATTAACGGTTGGGACACAGTGAGCAGTGAAGGTGACGTTCAATATCTTGTTCTTGATCTGGTTGATGGTGATCTCTCTGCGGTGACTTAAAGGCTACTAAGGTACTCTAAGGTGATGGAGTACAGTTGCAGTCAACGCTGATAACAATGGCAAAGTCGTCGACGTAACTTTCTTCGATGAAGTACAAGGGTGTCATGCTTGTGTCCTGTGGCAGGATACGGGAGAGAGAGTGAGACTTCTGAGTTGGTTGATTAGGTCGAAAGGCTTGATCGAGTTAAGCAGGTAAAAGCCACAGGGGTCGTATGCTTGTCCAGAATGTGCTACATAAAAAAATCAAGAAAGCTGGTTAGCCTGGCAGAGGAGGTCCTTGTTACCCAATTTTTAAGGGTTTGTGGAGCTTACAGTGTCAGTCCAATTAAACACGAGACTTTCATAAAGTAGGCTGGAGATCGGGATGATCCTGACTCATTAAGAAACTAAACTGAATTCAATATTGGGGAAACATACGAAGTCTTCCAAACAGCGAGACACTTTTGATCGCTAGGGAGAAGCAATGATGGGGGGGCACAGAGGGGGTTTGTTTAGCGGAGAACTTTTAGTTTCACAGATAAGTTAGTGGGTGCAGTGAGGCTTTTTCTGCCTTGATGTTGTGTAACAGTGCGGCATTCGTGTTCATTTTGCTGCAAAAAGTTGCGAATTTGTTGTCCAGTCTAAACTATCCTGAGACCACACACACACACACACACACGTGTGTGTGTGTGTGTGTGTGTGTGTGTGTGTTCCTCATTGTCATTGTATATTTGTTCCGGTCAACTAAAACTTTAAAAGGATTACACTTATCAACATCACTTTACACTGACATCCTACAGTTACTCTGTAGTCTCTTGTTAACCCACTGACTGCAGCGGCCTCTTATATGTAACACAACATCGGAACTTAAACAAAAAGTTATTTTTCCATTGCAAATGAAAGAGACATATTTTGGAAAACAATATAGAAGACAATAATGGAGGTCTGTACTCACGAGTGTCATGAGACTGGAAGATGAATATTTTCTTAAATGGGAGTCTAGGCCGCCTCCAAGGCCGACTCTACCAGACGTACGATGCAACCCCGCCTCACCAATGTTATGGTTTTCTTACACTCATAAAGTATACACATTTTCTTTTCACAATAATGGTATTTCTCCCATTGCAAATGACAGATTGTTCAGTATATACCACATATATATTTACTATATACACTATGGTCTTCAATTTTCAGTAATTAGTTTTCGAATGGCTCACCTCGAAGCATGGATCATGAGACACCAATTCCTCATCACGATCGACTATAATCTCTTTTCCAGCACATATTATAAGATCTTGTTTGTGGTCACTTTCTACATCACAAAACACAAAAAGTTTATCTCTTGTGGTGTCTGAACTTAGACAACCCGCTGGGAATGTTGGCTGTTTCTTACATATAACCATAAAACCAATTCTTTTCTTGTTCAAAGTATCATCAAAATACTCCTAAGAAATAGTTAAAACACCTCAGAATTCTGGGCGTCGGAGCAAATACCTGTTACATCTCATTCCTTCTTTATCAAAAACTCAAAACCAAAATTGTGCTGGAGTCAGGGCGACAACAAACAGCCGTCCATGACGACGTAGCAAATGGCGGACACAACCCCGCACCTCCCCCTCCTCACTCTGGGACCGGGATCGTCTTCACCCTCACCGCTGACATCATCTTTCCACATCGTGAAAACTACGTCCACTTGACTCGCTCTCACATTCCCCTAAAGTGTCACGGTCAAGCGTATCTAATAATTCCATGTAATATTTTTGTTTTTTCTTATACGGCTCGCGTGAGGAGAGCTGGTTACACCACACACTTGGCCACTGTGATGGTTACTGGCCACTCGGGCAGGAACAAAATATGGACCACTGTATGGAAATACCCTCTGAGATGCCACTAAGTGTTTTCTGAGTAATTAACAACAATGCTGCGCGCGGACATTTTGAAAAATGTGAACCAACACTTAGGATATTCACAGTCATTTTCCGGGGTCGGAGCGCCATACATATGAGATAAGTAAACGGGTTCTCTTGCTTCATCATCCTTGATATCATATATTCTTCTACGCATGCCAGGGGAGATCTTATATCTATAGTAGGTTTTTTTTTTTTGCACAGCTCTAACAAGACTTTCCCTGATTTGATCCTTGAATTCCACGTGTTTACCATGCGCTACTACCAGTCCATCTGCATTCACATATTCAACTTTCAGTAAGACAATTCCAATAAGGAATATCAGTGTATGATTGCTCGTTAACCCTTACGTGGAAAGGGTCTTACACTCGTATTGCCCCGTCTTGTAACACTATACAAATGCATTTATGTACTACGTCTTTACTTCTCTGTGTACACACACACACACACACACACACACACACACACACACACATATCCCAGCCTATGCCAGGTACTCATCAATCGACCAGCCTGGAGTTCCGCGGCCAGGTATCGAACCCGAACTAAGATCAACGAATCCTATAAGACGCTGGTTTATAAAATCTAACTAAATTCTTCGAAAAATTATTCTTTTTTTTCACTTTTAAATTATCGTACGGTTTCTTGATATAGTGAAATATGAGCTTCAGAATCACAAACTCCCAAAGAGACCAAAGGCAAAATATCTCACTGAAACAGTTAAAAAAAATTTCCCGTTCTATATCAAATATGTTTAGATAATTCATAAATGGAAAATAAGATGTTCCTCGAACCCAACGAATCCGAGACCTTCCGAAGAAAAAGACTTTTTCCAGTGACGCTACCCTAGCCCTGGCGCTACCCTGGGGGCGACCCTGGCGCTACCCTGACGTTACCTTGGCGCTATCCTGGCGCGCCCCTGAGGCTACCCTGGCCTACCCTGGCGCTACCCTGGCTCTACCTGGCGCTTCACTGGGAAGACCCTATCGCTATCCTGACGCTACCCTGGGGCGACCCTGGCGCTACCCTGGGACGACCCTGCCACGACCCTGGCGCTACTCGAGGAAGCGAAATTTAACAGCCTTTTTATAAATGTCGGAGTGACAGGAGGCGCTGCGTCTTGCAGCATTTATATTTCTCTGAATAACCTTAAAACTACGCATGGTAATGTGGGAACACAAAGACTGGTGTCCACAAAATATAATAAGTTGATCCTGGAAGGCATATTTGTACTTCAGTAAAACAACGGATCACTCACTGGGTCAGGATCCATCCTGAGGAACGGGTTCTACATGAGGGAGGATGCAACGTAGAATGATACTATTACGACCTCGTCATTTGATCCTAATAATTCTAGTCATAACCAAATAACCATAGGTGGAAAATATATATATATACATTCTTATGGTGTAGAACTTTTCATTGAGGAAGCTTTTATTTCATGATCTGCTTAACGGTGACAGCATAGGAAAGTTGATCACTCTGGTTGGTTTACCTTCGTGCAAGTTAGGGGTTACGAAAGGCGAGGCTTGCACAAAAATGATAAAAAGAATTCAAGGATTAATGTTTCGATAACGGAATTATCACATGGTTTAGTTTAATTCAGGTCAGGTTAAGTGACTTTAGCTTATTTTGGGTTAAGATTATATCTGGGTAGGCTAGGTTAGGTTAGGTTAGGTTAGGTTAGGTTAGGCTAGGTTAGGTTTGCTTAGGCTAGGCTAGGTTAGGTTAGGTTAGGTTACGATAGGTTAGGTTAGGCTAGGCTAGGTTAGGTTAGGTTAGGCTAGGCTACGTTAGGTTAGGTTAGGTTAGGTTAGGTTATGTTAGGCTAGGTTAACTTATCTAAATCATAAATTCATTAAAGTCACGATATTATAACGTTATCCTCTGACTGCATGTGATTCGATCTATAAACACTTTGGTACAACGTTATTCTGTATCATCTGCATGTCCAATGCAACACCAAAGTTTATGTTTACACAAGAATATATTAATGAATCTAACGATGTAAAGTATCTCATCAATAGCCTACTAATGACATGAGCCAAAATTAAAAGGATAAACAGCAGAGCATATTTGAATTAACATTCGTTGATTTTCAGTTTACTCAAGGAAAAAAAAAGTCACCAATCAAGCAGCAAGAACGCCTCACTGCAAACATGTTGCATGAAAATAACAGGAAATATTCATGACACGAGTTTTTGAATGCAACCTTGCCTATGTGGTGAGGACAGACACAACAACATTTATGACCGAGAGGAAAAAAAGCCTTAAATTTCAGTAACATTAACCTGATCAGAAATACCTTTTACTGATGCGTGGGAATATATGAAAAAGCCCAATTGAATGAGTGAAGCAGGATCGCATCTATTGCACAGCAGATTTCAGGTCAGGTTCAATGGTCATACCATCATACCAAGGGTCGTGGTGTCGTGTTCAAACCAGGGTCGTACCATCGTGGTCGTGGTCGTGCTCCAGCACAGAGTGGTACCAAATGTTATGGAAATAACTACTTTTTTGATATGACACGTTAAAGATTTCTTATGTATCCTTAAACAGAAAAAAACTAATGTTTATATCATCTTTGACTAAAAATACTTCCTCTAAGACAAGAAAAGACTAGACACTGAAACATGTGGGTGATCTGAAGGTGAAAATCTTCTATTACTAGCCGTAACTGCTTGATAGTGTTGATCATTTCATCATTAACAAGAGCCTCGAAGGCGATCAACAAGAAATCTATAATGATCAGTCTGCCAGACATTTAGTCAACAATGTGTGATCAACACTGCCACACGTTTGTTGATCTGGACGTCTCCTGCAAGCGTCTTGGTGTTCGCGTCAATGAACAATGGTTCATAAGATTACCCATCAAGATAGATGAAAATCGTTACGTGACGGGTATTTCAGCAAGTCACCCGTGAATTTCTTAGTGACCAACTTAATATATATAGAAACAAGAACAACAACAACAACAACAAAATCCATTTCCAAGAGCCTGAATGCCGTGAACATACAACATTGACGCAAATCGTGAAACGTGATACAAAAAGAGGACATATATTCCTCCCTCATTCCTGGCAAGTGAAACAAACAGACGTGAACCTAACACTAACACAAACTGTAAACAGACATTCCTCATCGTACCGACACTCATTTACACTACAGGCCAAAGACTGCCACGAGTTATATTCATAAAAATGATCAGTCTTTCAACTATACACCCGGGCTTAATGGAGTCTTCACCTACTGATGTCATTACTATGATGTCTGGCCGTACTAGACGTGGTGCCAGGGGGTTCTGCAGACGAGAGGTATCAAACAGATTGCTGTGACCCTGCCACTTTAGCATGGAGGTGGAGGGGCAGTTAGCTTCGTCTGTTTATATAAAAATATGAAATCGGTTCCTGGAACAGTTAGTAAGTTAAGGTGAAATTAGCTCAGAATCTGGTTATTACCGACAGTTTTCACAAAGTTTAGGATGGGATTGATCTCATAAGGATCTATAAGGGCTCATGTCGGTTCGATGCGGTTGCGGACACGAAGAGCAAATCAGGCCCGTAGGATCTCATACAGCAATAGGTGCAGTAGCTCCGTCCTGAACTGTCTAACGAGGTGTATGTTATTTTTGGAGAGACTGTGGGGGGGGGGGGTGAAGTCTCAATGTCTACCACCTCTAGATAGTTGGTACAAGTATGGATAAAGGATTATCTTGCTTGATCTTCACTGTAACCGTTCACTTAGTCAATGATAAGCAGTCGATATAATGGAAGACTAAGAAAGGGAGGCATACGATTGTAGGAATACAAATTGTGACGTTGTTCTCACGTTCACCTTCAGGGAGTCCCTGAGTCTTAAGTCACTGTTGGAATGCTTTTCGTGATTTCTGTTTATGGCCCGTGTTGCACTCGTGTTGCCTGTTTATAAACCTTATATAGATTTACCATATCTTTACCTCCATGTAGGTATGCACATTCCAGATATTACAAGCATGCCAAGTATGTGTGTGTGTGTGTGTGTGTGTGTGTGTCTTTTATCCTCCATCACATATATGTGTGTACGAAAAGGATCTTTACTCTCGTAAAACAGTATCATAACAATCGTTGGATTTCTAGGATTACTCTACGGTCCTTGAATAT
>JAUUDZ010014944.1:0-11462 GCA_032361705.1 Panulirus versicolor | reverse complement strand
TAAAGAATGTAAATAAGCACGCCCTACACACAATGCCATCTGTGGCCACCCAGTAAACTAGTCTGGTGGCCGCGGTAATTTCAAGTTCCCTCACGTAATTTTGTCCAGACTAAAGGAGGTGCCAAACCGTCAGTTGCCGGAAATTTGGTGGTATACCTATATTACATTTCATGACTTGTGTCACCAAACAGTGGACTTGGTTATCCTGAGTTTAAAAAAGCCCCATGAAGTTTTAAATTTCATCCCAGAAACAAATAATCAAAGTATAACTATGTCAAATCTAATGCATGACTTCTAAAAAGACAAAACAGTGAGCACAGAAAAGTTATCATTTCCCGACTGAAAGTTGATCAAAATATCACAAACACCCATTAACACAATGCATCACTCCTTCAAAATTACTTTCACAGTATATAAGCTTTGTACAAAAAATTTTCTTCAGAACATGGTATTACACCAGTTTTGTCACATATAAAGACTTAATAGGTATGGATATAAAGACAATGACATCAATGAAGATCATAGTGACAATATCAATGATTAGCAAAAATGGATCTCCAGATGTAAGAAAAATACATATGATGTCCTTAAGGAGAGCCTTAAAACGCATCTGATTTTCTGTGAAAAACTGAATGAAGTAATCTAAAAGGAACATATCCAAATTCAGAAAAATTTAACAAAGGTAATTCAAAAGGAACAATAAGTCATTGAGTTTCTGCATTTTCTTGTACAAAGTGTCCATAAAAAATATCTGACAATTACTGTTTAAGATAAGGCCTTCGTGAGTCAGGCTTTGTTTCCAGATAAAGCTCTATTACTTGCCTGTGGTGGGGATATTATATGTCTGGCAGTATGCTACAGGATTTGCTACCTCAGTTGGTAATGAGGGTTGACAGATGCAACTTGTATTTGCTGTCCTTATGTTTAATGATATTTTTGCTATTTCTATTCTGGGTTGTATTTTTCCTTAACTAGTAACTAACCATGGGTCCTAAAAAGTTCTTCATGGAAAAAAAAGCCCAAATTATTATTTGTAGGCAAAAAAATTTATCTACAATTGAGATTTCAAAATGTACGGGCAGGGCCAAGTCTGCCATCTAGACACTTTATTTTGACTTCTTTCTAATGTCATCCCTCCCAAAAAGATGGGTCTGGTCAACCTAGAAAGACAAGTAAGGAGACAGAGATAACTTGATAGGGAGGAGTGTTTCAACATCTCATGCTTCATCAGGGGACAGATGATGTTAGAAGGAAGACCAAAAATGTCTCAGGATGGTGGATTTGGTCCTGCCTGAATGTCTTGAAATTTCACTTGTAGACACATTCTCTTGCTTTCAAGCACAAACACTGGCTTTTCCTTCTTGGGTCAACTTTCTAGGACCGATGAGTAGTTAAAAGAAAATTATAATCCAGAACAGAAACAGCTAAAATATCAGTAAACACAAGGATGGCAAGAAAAAGCTGCATACCTTCACTTTCAATACCAAGGGGTTACTGAGGTAGCAAATCATGTCATCTGACTTCTACTCTGTACCAAGCTGCCAAATATACAATATCTCCCCCCCCCCCAAAAAAAAAGCCTAAAGCATAAAATCCTCATTTCAAGGGGTAATCTCTTTATTTTCAGTTTAAGGAAGACGTATATCAACTTCATGTTGGTCCTTTTTGCATCATCAAAGATAAAGCTGTAGTCAAAAAGCAGAGTATCATGGTGTAAATGTATGATTTTGAGGCAAATATTAACTGCATCTAGTGTAATACAAACTTTCAAAATCTGTCAGTGGCCATCTTTTAACCCAGTCTGCCTAACATCAAAAATATTTCCTTAAAATTAAGTGACAGAAGCAGAATGGAAAAATCTGATTTCTAATACTTAAAAACATTTGACAGTGAACTTTGTTAGTAAATCATGACCCCCTATAACAGAGAAAAGAAATTATTTTCCATTATGACTGAACAATGACTATCTACAAGAAGTTATCCATTTTCACCTTAGCTACAGCCTTCGGATCAACTGGGCCTTCATACGGGCATCCACAAACACATGAGACATAACCTCTCACTCTGATCCCTGCCTTACTAGCTGCATCCATGACAGCTTGAAAACGCTCAAGAGATTCAGCAATGCTACAGTTAATGTTCTTCTGGCTAAATGACTCAGAAGCAGCTCCAAAGATGGCCACCTCTTCACATCCAGCAGCAACCTGAAAATAATATTCAACAGTTATTTTGAATACAAATTAAATGTAAAAGAGCCACACCATATGAATAATAATATCCTGTATATCTAAACATTTCTCCATTCATATTGGCCCGAACATTAAGCAGGAACATAAGGTAGTAGTAGTCAGCAGAAACATAAGGTAGGAGCAACTGAAAACAAAGGGCTAGAGTTGCCCTTGGCCAACAGCCTGATAAGGATGAGGAACTAAAGGCTAAGAAGCAGCACTGGAGTTCACCAGTTATATAGACTATTGCTGTGACCACCCATTTAAGGGAGTTCCTGAAGGGAATGGGCATCAAGAGATATGGATAGATAGATAGGTAAGAGAGCAGCCTTTCATACTGCTACTGCACTTCATCAGTATACACTTTGTACAGTAAAATTATCTGTCATGGAAAATAAAGGTTCTTTCTTCACCCTTAAAAACTTACATAATGAACATCTTTACCACAAAATAAAAACAATCATCCCCCAAGCAATATTATTTGAAATACAAACATCTTTTAACAATTTACCTACTGCATTTGTTCATCTCTTTTGCAGCCAGGCTCTTTCACTCATAATTCAACCATACTGTTCCATATCTCCACTATTAGTTCTACATGGCCCTAACAGAAAAACTAACAGGTTTCCATCTGTGTACCTCTCTACCAATTTCTTTACACCACATATCGCTTCTCAGATCTTTACTCTATTTATCAAGCTAATTCTAACAACAGTGAATAAGGCTAAGAAGCATCACTGGAGTTCACCAGTTATATAGACTCTATTGCTGTGACCACCCATTTAAGGGAGTTCTTGAAGGGAATGGGCATCAAGAGATATGGATAGATAGATAGGGAAGAGAACAGCCTTTCATACTACTACTGCACTTCATCGGTATACACTTTGTACAGTAAAATTATGTCATGCAAAACAAAGTAAAATTATCTGTCATGCAAAACAAAAGTTCTTTCTTCACACTTACAAACTTACATAATGAGCATCTTTACTATGCAATAAAAGCAATCATCCCTCAAGCAATATTATTTAAAATACAACATCTTTTAACAATCTACCTATTGCATCTGTTCATCTCTTTTGCAGCCAGGCTCTTTCACTCATACGTTCAACCATACTGTTCCATATCTCCATCATTAGTTCTACATGGCCCTAACAGAAAAACTAACATGTTTCCATCTGTGTACCTCTCAACCAATTTCTTTAAACCACACATCGCTTCTCAGATCTTTATTCTATTTATCATGCTAATTCTAACAACAGTGAATAAGTTGTGCATATACATATACTGTTCTCATATTTTACCAATCAGAGCTTTGAAAAACAGAAGTCTATCTATCTATTTATATCTGCAATGCCCATTCCCTCCAGGAACTCCCATCATGGGGGTGGCCAAGGGAAAATTGTCTCCACTTATCCCTTCCCTTACATACATCACTGTATGCATTTTTCCATTCATAAGAAAAGTTTCACATCAATATATAAGAACAAGGACAAACACTTCAATATGAAAACTTCTTGCACATTCTACACTTGAAATTTTTCTCTTTATCTACACCCTCAGTTCTCACTTGTACAACTCCACCTTAGAAACCAACTTTCCCACTACCATCCCCAGTAATCATTACTCTCAACTTAACCACAAATTCATTAGCAACCTCTAATTCTCCATTCACACAATTATAGTACAGACATTCCCTGCTTATCAAAGAAGACTGAACATATATACATATGTATATATGTTATGTCTGTGTATGTATATGTATGTATACATTGAAATGTATAGGTATGTACATGTGCGTGTGTGAGTGTTTATATATATACATGTGTATGCAGGCGGGTTGGGCCATTCTTTTGTCTGTTTCCTTGCTGACTTGGGCAGACTGATGCGGATCTTTATGTTAGACTTAAGAAACATAAACATAGTATGAGAACATGACAAAAATCAAATGCCTTGCTTAATCATGTTAAAAATTATGACCATTGTACTGATTGGAGTAATGCCAATTCAGTTATTTACTCTAACTCCTTTACCACCAGAAATATCATTGAATCTTGTTTAATCAAATACACAAAGAAATGAAACATTAATATTAGTGAAAGCCTATACAAATTGGATAGCTTTGTTGTGGGAAAAATTTGTAAACAATTCCCTTTCTTGTCTACATACAAATTTTATGACAGGCATGTTGCCAGGCCCAAACACACCAACCCGACCAACACCACTTGTTTACCAATGGAGTCTTAGCTACATCTCTTCCCTGTATATCAACAAAAACCCTTGTGGGGCCTTAAGACTCGAACCAAAACAGACAAAAGTCCATATCACAGGCACCCCTACAGCATTCTTCTTCATTGCTAGATCATTACATAAAACCAAGAGTTAAAAAATATACATACTGTACATATGCACCAATTGTTCTTCCCCTTGAATATTATGTAACATATTTTAGTTTTAGTTATGAGAATTAAGAAGATACAGACTTCAAAGGTTATATTTCAGTATAAATAGGATACCAGTGTACAATAATCATGGAAAGTGAAAGTAATACTCTGTTTTGGCAGTACTGTACAAGAAACTTATTTTTGTGATCCAAGTATTTAATTGTTCAATCTGGGGAGACAATACCGCATTTGTTGAGCCCATCTCTTGAGCTTTCTTTACTCTTAAGTCACATTTCAAACATGTGCATACTGCCAGCATTAACAGTCTGATCTTTTAGTTTATTCAAACCATTTACCACCCATACACTAAAACAGTATTCTTTGATGTCCTTTCTAACAAACTTGTTGCCTAGCCTCATATTACGACCTCTGGTTGCTCAATCACTGTATCTCATCTCCACAAGAATTATTCACTGTTGATTCCTTCTTATTGGTTCTGAGAATTAAAGGTTGTAATTGTGTCACCCGTAACTCTTCTTCTCTGCTTGGTGGAGAAATTTGCAGCCCTCAGCTTTTCAATTTAGCTAGCCCTCTTAACCCCTGTACCAACCTGGATCTTATGTGAAGATTTAGCAAGGGTTGCTTTGGACCTCAAATGAGGATTCATTGGTTCCTACCCCCATTTGAATACCCAGGTGATGTATGATTCTATCATAAGCATTCTCCTGCCACAGCTGGAAAAAATTTCCCATGCCTCATTTACCTACTGAGCTTTAAAAGGTGCATGTTGACATTCATATGCAACCATAATCATGCAATATGCCCAATATGCAAGGCAACTGATGAAAAAATGACGAGGAAACTTATATACATATTATGCTTTTCAAAAGCAGTCAATCTAGAAGAGATAGATGTATCTGAAGTAAGCAGAGCTAGGACTAGAATTAGAGCCAAATAAAAATACTGTGCTATGAGTATTGTTCAGGTTGTAACTTTACAGTGGCCTTGATGGGATGCACTGCACAGTCATACAAACTACTTGTGGGCTCATTTAGATGACAATTACTTCATACTATGCAGACAATGATGTAAAAATCACATGCCTGGTATCCTGTGATGTCTAAATAAGCATCTATTTTCTATCCCAAAACAAAACCCCTTGTAGTGAAAACTTGTTACCTTTAAAAAAAATACTGTAGTGTCAATGCTTTTATTACTGGTAGTAGGAAAAATATTGGTTCAAGTAAACAATATAGTTTGGCATGTGCAAATATGAAAAGGATATGTATGTCCATATCCAAATGAAATAAGAGTGGTGTTACCAGACTTTATCTGCTTGAGGTTATATCTCATCAAAGAATTTCTCACTTCACATGAATCCATCCTGTCCCCACTACTGAGTGTAGTAAAACCCTGGAGCAGCAAGTGTCCCAGGAAAAATATTCTTGGGGAAATGAAACGGGTACCAGGTTAATTCAAATAATATATATGTGCAGCATGCTTAGTATGTCGTGTAGAATTATATCTGGAAAGACACCATAAAGTGTGTTCGGTACCAAGGTGTATGGATATGAGCAGCAGTGGAAAAAACACAATTATCATACACTGGCTGCTTAATATGTCTATTCAAAACTGTATCATGCCAATACAGAGAAAAACATACTACTTTTTGTGAATTTCTGTTTATATGTGGATAAAAGACAAATATTCTACAAAGATTTTTTTACATGGGGGGTGTCCTTTCAGATGATTTGTGCAGGTACTATCAGAGTTGCCCTTCTTTGAACTTGCAATTAAATCTTTAAGCATGGTGAACAGAGTATATAAGCATATTCTGTTTTGATTTAACGTATGCTGGGAATACTTCGCTGAACATATACATTTCCTTTATGAGATTCTAATATTCACCTTCAGAGAGATTTCTATAGGACACAGTGTAGAGAAACTATTTTGTGTATGAAAAAGATGTTAATGGGGATAACATCATACAAGAGAGATCACATTTAGTTTGTAAAATTTAATAATATGAAGTACTTATAATAGGGTGGGAAATCATGTTCACTTTAACATATTGGACCTAGTTTAAGAATGGATTTGAGTAAACTTACACATTAACTTTAGTAATGTGTAACAGAACAGAATGGATGGCTAACACCATTTCATAGGCATATTCAGGTGAATTTAAGTATGATAAGCAGTGCATCATATCTGTGATGGGGAGGAGTTTGCTTATCTGTCAGTGTGCTTGGGAGTGACAAAAGACTGATCAACTTCTCAATGTGAACTATGCTTTTATCTATGCAAGTACAACTCGAAGCAGAATAATGAGAGCAGAATGTGATGATAAAAGTTACTATGCAGTGATCACATTTCAATTGCTCTGGTAAATCTGTTATTCTTAAATACAATCAATACCATCACTTACTGCAGCTTCAAAGCCTTTTATGTTAGGAGTAAGAACAGGATAAGATACACCTTTGACTCGCTGAATCCCTTGCAATACCTCTGTATGGTCTGCTAACTGTGGAACCCACTTAGGTGACACGAAACTGTAAAGAATGAATGACGTCTGAGAACTGTAAACGAAGGAGAGAATGCACATCACAAATACATGTGTTTACCATATGGGATGTATCTTGCATATTACTAGAAAAGCAAAGTGCTCATCCTCAACCCTCAGAAAACTGAAAATACATCTAAAATTGTTTTCTCTTATCACTCATGAGGATTATAATATAGAAAATGTTTTGAATAGGCCTATATGGATGAGAACATTCTGGTGCAGTGAACTGGCAAATGGTAGAATTTAATATAAGCCAACATCACATTATATCTACACTTTACTGTATAACTTGAATGAATATGTACTAAAACAAATATTATAACAAACATACCACATATGTTCTCGTACTCATTAATGCCAACCTGGCTATTACAATTAACATTCTAATCAATATCAAATGATAACAATGATTATTCTGTAATCTATTACCCTCAATAACATTTTACTGAATTCAAATAAATATCCATTAAAATATCCAGCAATACACAATCCAGTGCTATGCACCATTTCTGAATTAATGCTCTACACATATGCCCTGCAAATATTGTTCAAAGTACACAGAGATCCAATTAACGGTAAAGAAAGAATGAACATAAAACAGGATCAAGCTTAGAGATGAAAGATTCCAAAATGACAGAAACATCCCTTTACAAATAATGTAGAATTACTGAAAAATGGGGTAAGCTGCCTATTACATCACACATTCCAAAATGTTGGTTTTGAAGGATCAAAAAACATTTCTCTTCAAGGCCCCTGCGAGCAATGAGATATTCCTTGATGAATATTAGGGTGAAAATCAACCCTGCCCTCATAATTTTGGAGAAAGCTTCACATTCATTCACCCTTTTTGGTTGGTCCTCAGATCATTGAAGCCTTTTGCTTTACTAATAGGTTTGCTTTCAGCCAATCAGCAACTGTCATCAACTTGACGAAATGGACTTCTCTTCTTTCTGGGTTCAAAATTCACAGTTTACAGTGCCATCCCAGTGTGGTCAAAAGGTAAAGAGATAAAAGATGGGGAAGGATGGGCAGGGAGAAAACAAAAAAGTAAAAGTTGCTTGCTGGATACAGCCAAAGAAAAATGGTTTTCCTACCTTCAAAACCTACATTTCTTTACTCTGTAATTAATCTGTTCTTTTTATTGAGTATCTGCTGGGTTAGGGCAGCATTATGAGACTTTCCATAATTATTTCAAGAAGCGTTTCATTATGTTACATTTCAAATTTTGGTACTTTTGTGATTGTAATAGATTTGCTTGAAAACCTTAAATACTTACTAGGTACTCTTTTAAAAGATTCTTTGCTTATTTGGTTTGTATCTACAGGGTATCTGTCAGCTAGGGGAAGCATTATGAGATATCCTGAGTGATTATTTCATATATAGAAGCATGTCATTATATTATACTTCAATTTTGAAAAAAAAAATGTTTAAGGGCTAAAACATTCCTTTAATTATTTACCTGCAATTTTCGATATGTTTGTAAGGATAATAGATTTGCTGGAAAACATCAGTAAAAGGACTATTTTCTATTCTGAATTTGAATTTGGAGTTCCATTATATGTTGGGGGACATTAAGGCCTTTAAACAATTAATCAATTGTTAATCTTTTAGAAGACTCTGAGATTATTTGGTTCATTTTTATCAGGCATCTGTTGGCTTGGGGATGCATTATGAAATATTTTTTCATGAATATTTTAAGTATAAAAGTGTTTCAAATTCTACAAATGTTTAAACAAACAGTTTTTTGGGCTAAAAATTCCCTAAAGTACTTGCTAACCACAATTTTTGGCAGTTTTGTGAAGGTAATAGATTTGCTTGAAAACCTTGGTATTAGGACTATTTTTCATACTGAATTTGAATCTGTGGTTGAAATATATGTTGGGAGATATCAAGGCCTGATTATTTGGTTTGAATAAGCATTATGAGATATTTTCCGTGATTATATCAAGTATAGAAGTGCTTCATAATGTCACATTTTAGTTTTAAATTTCAGTTTTAAAACAAAAAGGTTTTTGGGCTAAACAATTCCCTGAATTTTTGGTATTTTTGTGAGGGTAACAGATTTGCTTGAAAACCTCAGTGTAAGGACTATTTTCCATGCTGAATTCAAACCTGGGGTTGAAATCAAGGCCTGTAATTAAGTAACTATTGGTTACCCTTTTAGAAAATTCTGTGCTTATTTAGTTCGTATCTATTAGATATCTGTTGGCTTGGGGAAGCATTATGAGATACTTTCCATGATTATAACAAGTATAGAAGTGTTTTATTATAATACATTTCAATTTTAAAACAAAATGGTTTTTGACCTGAACAAATCCCTGAACTATTGCAATTTTTGGCATTTTTCTGAGGGCAATAAATCTGCCTGAAAACCGCATTATAAGGACTATTTTTCAAACAGATTTTGAATCTGGGGTTGAAATATATGTTTCAGGACATTAAGGCCTAAATAGGTAATTAATGGTTACTCTTTTAGAAGATTCTGTGATCATTAAGTTCGTATTTTTTCTGTATCTGTTGCTCTAAGGTAGCATTATGAGATATTTTCTGTGATTATATCAATTATAGAGGAGCTTCATTATATCACACTTCAATTCTAAAGGAAAAAATTTTGGGATAAATAATTCCCTGTACTAATATCTGCAATTTTTTCTGTTTTTTGTGAGGGTAATACATTTGTTTGAAAACCCCCTATATAAGGACTATTTTTCATACTGATTTCAAATCTTGGGTTGAAATATATGTTGTGGGACATTAAGGCCTGTAAAAAAGTACTTAATTGTTACTCTTTAAAAGATTCTGTGATTGTTCGGTTTGTTTTTATTAAGTATCTACTGGCTTTGGGAAGCACTGTGAGATATTCTCCATGATTATTTCAAGTATAAAAGCATTTCATTACATCATATTTCAATTTTAAAGCAAAAATGTTTTTGGGCTAGAAAATTCCCTGCAATTTTTGGTATCTTTGCGAGGGTAATAGAGTTACATGAAGACCTCAGCATAAGGACTATCTTTCATGTTGAATTCAAGTCTTAGGTTGAAACACATATTACGGGGACATTAATGCCTGCAAAAAAGTAATCAATTGTTACTCTTTTAGAAGATTCTGTGATTATGGGGTTTGTATATATTCTATATCAGTCGGCTTGGGGAAGCATTATGAGATATTTTCCGTTACCATCTCCTGTATAGAAGTGTTACATTATGCTATACTGCAAAATCAAAACTCTTACCTGCGCTTTTTGGTATTTTTGTTTACATAATATATTTGCTTGAAAACCCCAGTGTAAAGACTATTTTTCATGCTGAATTTGAATCAGCAGTTGAAACATAGGTTTGGGGGTTTCTATGGCCAGTAAATGAGTAATCAATGGTTATTCTTTTAGAGGACTCTGTGATTATTCAGTGTGCATTTACTGGATATGTGTCGGCTTGAGGAAGCACTATGGACAATTTTTCTGGATTATTTCAAGTGTAGAAGCATTTCATCATGTCACATTTCAGCTTTGAAAGAAAATGGTTTTTGGGTTAAAACATTTCCAGAACTATTAATAGCAATTTTTGGTATTTTTAAGGGGGGTAATAGATTTGCTTGAAAACCTCAGTATAAGTAC
Organism: Panulirus versicolor; assembly: GCA_032361705.1. Lineage (NCBI taxonomy): Eukaryota > Metazoa > Arthropoda > Malacostraca > Decapoda > Palinuridae > Panulirus > Panulirus versicolor. The sequence goes on along the minus strand of JAUUDZ010014944.1, from coordinate 676 downwards.
TATTTTTCATGCTGAATTTGAACCTGGGGTTGAATATATGTAGGAGGACATTAAAGTCTTTAGTAATTAACTGTGTGGTGGCACATACAGAACATCAAACTGGGTAGGAGTAATGTGGCTTCAGAAAAGGTGGAGGATGTGTGGCCATGTTGTTTGCTTTGATGAATCTGTGAGAAAAATACTTTATAGAAAGAGAGAGATTTGCACATGGCATTTATGGATTTGGAGAAAGCATATGACAAGGTTGAAAGTGATAGCTTGTGGAAGATGCTATGAACACAGGGTGAGAAAAGAGAGACATTAGAAAGAGTGAGGACTTTTTATGAAGTGTAATTCATTGTGTTGGTAATAAGGAAAGAGGGTGAGTAATTTTATATGGAGATGTGTCTGCATAAAGGATGTGTGATGTCATCATGGCTACTTAATTTATCTGTGGATAGGGTGGTAAAGGAAGCAAATGTAAGGGGTCTTGGAAAAAGGATTGGGTCTACAATATACAGGGAGGGGAGGGTGTGGGAGGTGAGTCGGTTGCTGTTTGTGGATGACAGCTCTGCTGGCAGATGTGAGTAAGAAACTGCAGAAGATGGGGCCTGACTTCGGGAGATTGTATGAAGGGAAGCTGAGAGTTAAAGTGAAAAAAAGTAAGGTTATGAAGTCCAACAGGAGGGAAAGACAG
>JAUUDZ010014933.1:0-11462 GCA_032361705.1 Panulirus versicolor | reverse complement strand
TGGATATGTGTGTGTGTGTGTGTGTGTGTGTGTGTGTGTGTGTGTGTGTGATTATTCTCCCTTTGTGCGTGCATGACCCTGGGAGAACAAAGAATCCTAAGCCGAACTGAAAATAATTAACGCTAGGGAGGTGAGGCGCCCCCAGCTATACCTGCTGTCCTTCGTACACACACACACACACACACACACACACACACACACACACGGGTCTCCATGGTGCAGCGGACAGCGTTACTAACCGTCACACATACACGGGTCGTGTGGGATCAAACCCGCATCAGTTTGACTCCACAGGTCCATAGTTCACCTACCTGTTCATCCTTCCCTCGGGGATGATCGATAAAATGGGTACCTGGCCTGTACTAGTCTGTGTGTGTGTGTGTGTGTGTGTGTGCGTACCTACATGGGAGTAAAAACATGGTGCATATATACAAGGACAACACGAGTGTAAAATTTCTCCCTGTCACACACAAATAGTAATCACATATAGTGATAATAGTATACATAATCACAAACATACACACTCTCAAAGGGACTTGCACTCGTTACCTCAAGACTCACAAACATTTGCGTCGTGACCTCATTTCCTCACCTGACCGTGAACCTCGAAGGGTTCACTTGGGCTGACCTGTCGTAGGCTGCAGGTACGTTCCCTGACATCGTCCAGACCGACTTCCACCCCGATGATCCTTGCTCGAGTAGATGTGGAGACCTCACATCCCTCACGAAACATTCAGGCAGTGTATTTCCTCCTTATCGTCAAGTTGTACCTAAAGCAACCCAGTGCAACACGTTACTCATTACTGTAGGAGAAGAATGGGTGTGAGGAGATCTTCCAGGCCTTCGACGGACACTGCCATCTGCCCCTGGGTGGCGGGAAGACGTTTTGAGAGCTGCCGTATGCAGCAGTAGGGTAATGTGGAATGTGGCTATATTGATTAAGTGGCTTAAGGGTCAGTCGAGCCTCTCCTGGTTTGATCTGTTGGATTAAGTAAGTATGGCCTCTCCCTTGCCAAAGCCAGTCATATCTTCCGAGTGAGGCGTGTGAGAAAAAAAAAATTGCAAACAGATGTTTGGGTGGTCGCGTGAAGCTATGGGTAGACAGGTAGATGGTAAAGTGATAAGTAGGAGGACCGACCAGGCAAGTGGAAGATATACTTCTACTTTAAACATCCTCGAGAGGACCCAGTGGTCCGTTGCTGCCTTGCATGGCCTTGTGTTCGTTTCTACGGGTGGGAGGGTCCGTCCAGGGGAAGATAGGCTGATAAAAAGTAGGCTGATATATTACTGTTGATTCGACGGGTTTGCGGGATGATAAGCCACGTAGACAAGTGGTTAAAAGTGGAAGGGGATGTATTAGAGTAAGCAGGTAGTCAGATGGGGTTAATGGAAGGGTTGGTTACCAAGGTCAAAAATGTCCCGCGGTCTACCACAATTCAACTGATACCAGGGTATGTGGTGTGGTTTACCGCACTCCCTCTACCCTATTAATAGTTGCCTTGGTGGCCTTACTTTAGGCCATATGTTTACTTGTGGAAGTCATGGTGCTACCACAAGACGTTAAAGATTTCGGACATAGCTTAATTTTCATCAGTATCTATAAACTGTGCCCCCCCCTCCCCCCCCCCCAAAAAAAAAAGAAAAAAAAAGATAAAAAGAAAACCTTGGCCCTGGCCGTCCGTCCTCGGCTCATCGCTCTCTCTTAACCCATACTGGCCGCCAAGCCCCTAGAGGCGATGCGGCCACCAGCCACCGCCCTCTAGCCCCATCCCTTTATCTCAGACTAATCAAATCTCAACTTTATTTCAGGTAATCTTAGAAGCTGTATATGCTTGCCTCGAGCGTGCGGTTTAGGGCCAGTTGAGCCAAACTGGGCAGGTAGTTGGAGTGTTCTAAGTGTCATGAACAAGGTTCGGTGTGGACTTTACCAGGACTCGTATTATAGCGTGGACCGTCTCCACTCTCCGCTGCCACTCTGCCTCAGGTCCTGGGCGCTGTCCTACTAGATCGAGTACTACGTTTTAAGAGACTGCTACGTCTAATGTTACATTCCGAGGACTACTAGGTACAGTGCTAAGTTGTAGAGCGCTATTAGATCTAGTGCAATGTTTTAGGAAGATAGCAGAGTGAGACACTGATACGATCATCCGTAAAGGTCCTGCTCTCAAGCCCCCGGGAGGAAGAATCTGAAAAAGTGTTCTCTCAAATTACAAGTGAGTGATGAGTACAGGCGTGGCGCTCAACACCAGCCATGTCCAGGTGTCTGGCCGTGGGTGACTAGAGCTCAGGCGGCGGGGCTCAAGCTGGCGAGGCTCAGGTGGCGAGGTTGATGCTGTTAGAGCTGAGGTGGCAGGGGTTCACTTGATGGAACTCAAGTTGCTGAGGCTTCGATGGCCTGTACAGTAGGGCTCACACACGGTAACACTAAAGGCTGCCTTTCCAGGAGGCAGCAGATGTCTGTACGGCCCGTTGCCTGGACACATGCTGTTTCATCTTCTGTCCACAAACATTCCGCGGTATGATTGGATGACATTATCCAGACCCGTTACGCTGTAGATATAAACATACGCTACAGATCCTGGACATATGCTACTCTGTTTGGGGATAGTCTCTTTCACTCCCCAGACACACTACCCAAACATTTTCTAGTACGTCGTGGGATAAGTAATACTATATACCTGGACACAGTAACTGCATATTAGGAAGCTGTATCTGTACCCAATCTACTGAGTGTCGAGAAGCGGCGCAGCTGAGATGCCATCAAGCAAATTTCGCGATCAATCTCATCTTGATCTTATATATCTCATTATTCCATTCTGAGACCTACTCCATGTATGACTCTTTGTCATTTCTATCTCTGACTTTTGTGACTGTCTCTCTTGGATGCTCCTCGTGAAATCAAGGGTTCAGAAGCTTGATGACCAACGAATTGTGTTATGATCTAATGGTGTTCTGTTTGATTCTTTGTACAGTGGTGTATTAGGTTAGGTCTCTGGAAAACTTTTCCGGCTATGAGTTCCGTGAGCTCCATCTGGACCCGTTAAGCATGACCGTCAAATTTAAGCACTAGTCGCGTCACATGTAAACACTACTCGCGTCACATGTGAGCACCACTCGTCTCACACCAGATAATGATTATTTTGTTTTATTTGCAACCTTCGTACAACGGGAATGACGGCCATATCCGCAGATGTTTCCCTGGGAAATATTCCTCCATCCATATTCTCACACGAACAGCGAAAAAGAAAATGATCAAGTGTCAGGTATAAGGAAAGTATCTGATACACGACTGGGTTAGTATATGCGTTGATATGTGGGTATGCGGCTTCGTATGGTGATGTGCTGACGGTGGGTGTAGGGTCCGAGGGCGTACTGGATGGCGTGTAGTGGTAGGTGTTCGTCTGCAAGTGAGAGCGTGGATGAAGTCTTTCATAGTGGCAGTGGAGCAGAGAAGAATGAATAATGGGGAATGTGGACACGGGCATGACGTGGGAGGAGGGTTGCCTTAGCTTGGCGTGAGAGGAGAAATGCCTGGGCGTGCTGTGGGAGGAGGGATGCCTGAATATGGCGTGGGAGGGAGATTGCCTAGGTGTTATGTGGGGGGAAGAGTGCCTGGGATAGGGAGAAGGGTGGGAGGAGGAGTGGATAAAAGCACCTTAGCCTGTTGACGACATAGTGGGGCCAGGTGACGGGAACTACAGGCCAGTCATACAGGGTGGAAGTAGAGGATCAGTGAAGGACGTGTCTTACGGTGCGTATGTACGTATGCATCAGTGTGCTCATTTGTATATGCACGTGTAGGTGTCTGTGTGTGTTTTTATATTCATATGTGTATGTGAAGGCTTAAGTTTGGGAATGTACGTAGGTGTAACATTAAGATTGCAAAGTCTCCTGTAACGATGTGTGAGTCATCTGTGAGTAAAGCAGTATAAAACAGGAGCGTCAGGCTAAGATTCTGTACCCTCACAGATGAACCAACGTGAGAGACATCGTCTGAGAGACATTGTCTGAGTGGCGTCACAGGAAAACTTCGTAGCTTTTAAATCAATTACATGAGGGAGACGTGATTATGTGGATATGTAGGCCTAGATATGGAGGGGGCTTAGACACTCATGTGCGGGCATATACTGCACTAAATCAAGACCTAACGAGCCCTAGGAATCGGCGGAAGCTGCACTCCACCATGAGGGCTTCAGAGCCCTTTAGCCTCTCTAGGCAGGTGGGGCCTTGAGGTCCGCCAACAAACATCTTATGAATCAGTGGTCCCATTGAGCGCTTCAAGATTAAATCCTTCTAGCGTACGATAAGAGCGCGCTAAGGAGATCAAACAGAGACACGCGACAGATGTAAAACAAGACAAACACGCGATAAAACGGGGCAGTCAAAAAGGGAAGTATCTTGGTGAATCTACGTTTGTAAAGACGAGGAGTTTCTCTCTTTTTCTCGAGTATTTCCATTAGTGTTATCAGGACAGGTTTGGAAGATAAATCTTAGCCTCATCATCGACGACTTGATAACAGACATTATAGCTCATGGTGGCTGCATGATAGATGCTGCTGCTGCTAATGTTGTTGTTGTTGGTGTTGTTATTACTTTCGTTGTTGCTGCTGCTGCTGTTGTTGTTGTGCTCCCTCATGCTATTGCTACTAATTTTGTTACTTCTGCTGCTCCTGCTTCTGCTGTTGTTGTCTTTATAAATGATGTTACCTGTGTTGCTCCAGCTGCTGTTGCTGTTGTTGCTGCTGCTGTTTTTGCTGTTGTTATTGTTGTTCTTGTTGTTGTTGCTGCTGCTGCTCCGTCCACATTTACTGCTGTTGTTCCTGTTGCTGCTGCTGATAATGATAACAGAGATGTTGTCTCTGCTGTGGTTCCTTGAGTCATCACTAGCGGTGCTGAAGCTAGCTGCTGCCTGCTGTGATTGATGATGAAGATGGTGGTGGTGGTGGTGGTGATGGTGGTGGTGATGGTGATGGCAGTGGTGGCAGTAGCGGTGGTGGAGATGGCCGGCTGGTGCGGGGCCAACACACCTCAGCGTCAGCCAGGTCGCTGTTACCGAGTGAGACACCTGGCTTCACTCTCCTCCTGCCCACAAACCTCAAGGCCTCCAACCCACTCAAGACGCCCTACTACTTCTCCACCAGTCTATACACTCTCTTCAGCGCCTCGTACACTTCACTGGGTCCAGTTCACTCACCACATACTATTACCACATCTTTCTATACACATCCATAGTCTCTCTACCTGGCCACACACACATTATGGTCTCCACCTCCTCACTCCACACTCTCTAGACTCCCTGTCATTCCTCACACTTCACAGTCTGCACCTGCTCTTCCTTTTCACCACACATTTCAGCTCCTGTACCTCCCAACGCACTTCACCGCCCTCATGTGCTCACGGTAGTCAGCGTTACAACACTCACGATTTCTCTCGTGAACAATTTTTCATATTTTGTGCAGATACAAGAATATTAATGAGCAAATCTCTATATATTCACAATATTAAATCATAAGTAACGATCCTGGCTACATATTCTGTCAGTGACAGAGATAACAAGAACAACAGCAACCAAACCGTAAATTGATTACTTCAGTAAAAACTACACCAACAACAGGAATAGATTTAAAACAATGAGATGCAAAAGAAAACAGTGTGTTATACACTGTGAGAGAGTCATCTGGAAATGATAACATTCTCCTCCTACATGAGCCATGGTTTAGAAATGATAACATTCTCCTCCTACATGAGCCATGGTTGAGCAATGATAACAGTCTCCTCCTACATGAGCCATGGTTGAGCAATGATAACAGTCTCCTCCTACATGAGCCATGGTTGAGTAATAAATTATTAGAAATATATGGAAGTGCGTTTGTTGTGTAGTGGTCGTGTTCGACTGAATGTCTGGGGGTGGGGTTATGGCTAGGGGCAGAGGTTAGCGTTTCTGAGGGGGAGAGAGGTCACGCCTGTGGTGGGTTTTATATGCTAGAGGTCAATGCTCCCTTTGAGGAGGTGTCTTACTGTGAGGGAAGCCACGAGCCCGAGTGGGGTCGTGTCAAGGAGCGAGGTACAAGATATGAAAACCAAAACAGATGGAGGAAAGTTGAGTCTGTAGAACCATGATATCTTATCCAGATGAGGACAAATGTAGCACAATACATACAGAAACAGTGACTAACTGGTAAGTGATCGTCAATTGAATATTTTCAATATTTTTCGCTATCTTTCTTTCAAATTAGCCAACAAATCTAGTAACTAGATAAGTTCAATAACTCAATTAGAAACCATATACTGAAAGGCAAGGAGTTCACAAAGTTTTGTAGGAAGTAGAAAAACAGATAAAAGAAAATGATCTTATGAAAATGTACAAACACACATACACAACAAGAAAAGAAAATATCAAGTGTTAATGAAAGAAGAATGAAAAAGACCATTTTATGTTGGTGTCGGAAACAGTAAGTTGCATTAAACAACCGATGAAAAAGAAAGATCAGCACCAGAATCAATATAGATCATATCATAAGAAAAGAATCATTAAGGAAATAATCCTTGTGAAGCAAACCCAGAAAAAGATTATTACTCACTGGGAAGAATTAACTGGGAAGGAAATCCTCATAAAAAAAGAAGGAAAATCTTCCACTTGACAATTAAGATAAGTTCGACCCCGGGTTTGTGTGATGGTCGGCGGGAGGCCAGGCCACTAGTTTCCCAGGACTCCGCCACAAAAGCGAAACAGACGATACAAAAGCGTAATAAAAAGAGTTATAAGGAGGGCGTAAAGATCCGGCAGCCGATATTCTTCTCGGGCTGCGGCCACCGTCAAGATGGGTCTCGCCTTCTCTTGAAGCGGCCGACGAGGGATTTCTGTCTTTACTAAGATGTCTCCGTTTGTCTTTAAGGACGAGGTATTGTGTTGTGGTGATGCTTCTACCGTCCTCACAGGAGGCGACGGAGAGGAAAGCAGTCTAAAATGTTCCTTGAAGGAGGAGATTGATTCCCCGCGTCGGTAATAGCAGATGATAATGGTTTAGTAAAGAATTCAATCCCTTGCACAATGCAATAGTTTTCATAGCAACATAGTTCCTTGGATGTTAGTACTATGAAACATGCAAAGCAGCGCCTGTGATGAAATCTTTGAAAGATTCTTTTTCTAGACAAGTTTTGATACATCAAGAGAGCAGTCATTTAACGAATCAAGAATCTTGTAGCAGAAGTACATGAAACATATATCATGAGTTATTGTTCGCTAACGCTGACAACACTGGAACACGTAAACAATATTACAAGAAAAGTAATGTGACTACAGATAGGACTATATCCGTAACAGAATAGCTTCCACATTGCTAGTGTCTTACCATATAACACGCTGAGGAACTTCGACAGTTCAGAGATTCATGATGACGCAGTGAGAATCGATTTTGTTGAAGTGTATTGCACACAGATCCTTCAGTAATAAAGTAGCGCGAAAAAAATTTCAGCTCGTACCCACAAAAAGCAAACTCCAAAATCCGAAAGTATAACTCCCGTAACTAATCGCTCAAAATTCCTTAAATAATCTCTTGAGCTCCACGGGTAACCATCAAGGGCCGGAGAGAAAAACAAAAAATCCCAACACCAGAGGGTGTTATGGCGGGCCGTGGCGTCCCGTTATCAGATAAGGCTCTTGGTCACGATAAGAGAGACACTCTAATCCCTGTTTCACTATGAAAATGCAGTAAAAAGGAGATAGTGCAGCGGCCATCCTAGATAACATTCCTCAGAAGCCTGGCTATGTCGTGGCTGCCTCCCAAGAACACCTACGGAACTCTCGTAGAACACTGCTGAGGTGTTCTGATGTGCTCCTGGAGTTCTCGAGGTGTTCTGATGTGCTCCTGGAGTTCTCGAGGTGTTTGAAAGTGTCTGAGCGCTTAAGTTGTATTTTTCGAGCGTGATGGTTTTTGACGTATCTTGAGCGTGTTTGTTCTGACCTACGTAGTGCCCCAGTATGAGAAGATTTTCAATGTTCGGGTTAAGGTATTGTCGGATTGTAGAGTCGCTTGAATAATCTGCATGTTTTGTTTAGCGTGTCTTTGAAGCCTACGGATTCTGAACGTTTTTACAATACCTCTGGGTGTTTAATATTTTAGTCTCATCGATTTGACGTATTTACGGTATATTGTAATTCTTGGGGTACTTTGGATGAATAGGGTTCTTGGCATGTTTAAGCATGTGCGTATATTTGGCATATTTTCGGTATGATCGGATTTTTGACGTGTTAATATTATCTCAAAATGTTCTGTGGCTAGACATATGTTCAATGTTTTAAAGTTGCCTTCACTTTTCTCTAGGTGTTCTTTAAGAAATTTCAGTTTGGTTTAGACATTTCAGTGTTTCAAAGGTGCTTTTTCAACTTAAAAAATTCTGAACAGAGCTGTAGTGTCTTCAAGTTCTGCGAGGCTTCCTAGAGGTTTCAGGTTTTGATGAGAATGGTTAAGCGAGTTTTATGACCTCGGAGTTTAAGTTACGGTTTTTAAACGTGGTTAGATACACTAAGGTTTTCTCGAACAACGTCAGAGTTTTATGTTTATCGTTAACATTTCTAGAAGGAAACGTACCTGAAAATGTTCAACTTTAAATGCATTCTTCCTCGTGGCCAATTAACTTCTACGTTCTGCATGGCTGTTTATCCCACCAGGAACAGTGACTTAGTTAACCAGAAGTACGTCTTCCCATCTGGTAGCTTTTAGGTCGAGGCAATTCCATAATTTACTCATCAAATTAAACGTCTACGCTTCTCTCTGCCCCTGAGGAGCGCCATGCTCGCTAGTATCTCCATTAGGGAGCCCGAAGGAGGCCGAATAAGGCCCTTTCATTACCTAGTTATGGAATTATGCATGCCCACCCTCCCTCAAGCCTGCAATTATCACACCTGGACAGAAAATAATTCCTGGGTTCTTAAAACACTTTGGAGACGGTTGGGGGGAAGAGAGTGCTAGACTCTGTGCAAGGAGGATTATCTGCTGTGATTTGTTGGTGTGGTTTTAGATTACATATTTGTAGAGAGGCTTGTGTAATGGATTCTGGGAGTGCAGGATACTCTTGTTTAGTTTAAGATATGAGTTGATGTATGGAGAATGTGTGTGTGTGTGTGTGTGTGTGTGTGTGTGTGTGTGTGTGTGTGTGTGTGTGTGTGTGTGTGTGTGTGTGTGTGTGAGTGCCATTTGTCAGATGAACTACTTGTGATGGAAATGAGAGTCATTCATGTGAACAATTTTTATGCCTCCAATTTTGATAGATTACGCTTTTTGACCAGTCCAAGGTTTCACTTGTGAGATAAAAACTGGACATATTTCTCAAATATATACTGAAAATATAATCACTATTGTCGCATTTACAAAACTACACCAGAATACCGTAAACATGTATTTGGTATACTATAGAAGTATGTTAGGTAAACCATGAAGATATGTTCTGTATACTACTAAGGCGACTCGTTGTATCTCAGTGGAAGAATTTTGTACTTTATAAGCCCATATATCCTGCCATATATCCTGCCATATATCCTACCATATGCATTAAATTCTGAAGGTCAGAAGAAATCGATTAGTTTTGCCATTATAATGGCTCCAGGTGTGGCTCAAGTTAATCCTCTGCTGTTCAACCAATATTTATTTCATGACCAAAAATAATTAACAATATTACTTATTCATTGTAATTGTTTTGACTTGCGAGATCAGTTAGGCTAAACACTTGGCCATAGTAATTATCTGAACAAGTAATTTGCCTTGTTGAAGCGGGAATTATTTGATTATTTTCGAATTATTTAACTATTAAATAGCTGAACTGTAAGATCGAAAATCCATGTGGGCCATCCTCTCAATTTCACTCTGACTGATATATCTTATAAAAACATCTTTTATAATGAAAGATAAAAGTCTTTTTATGGTAAAGATCATTTAAGCGGACCATAGACATTAGATTACTAAAAGACTTTGTCTTAGAAGACCTTAATTAACCGACTTCATTTCAGGCACCTAGTGTCTAGTTTATAAGTTTATAATTTTTTTAGCAATAAAGACTTTTTGAAAATGTTGGAGAGGCAAACTGGAACACTAATTACGCAAAGGTACAAACAACTCATCAGATCCCACTCACAGGCAGGCTCATTAGCTGCCAGGAACTACAGCCTTAAGTAATGAAGTCTGAGAACTTCCTTCTCTTGAGCCGCGGGAACCCTGCGTGTGATGCGACCCCGTGTGAGCTGGGAGGAGGCTGTTTAGGGAGGAACGTGAGGCACGTTGTGTGAGCATGACACGTGGTGGAGTCAGGGGAACTTGATGAGTTTCGACACACACGCTGTGATGGCAGAACTTAACGTGTTCAGACTTACATGCTGGATGGCAGGGGAACTTAGCGTGTTCAGACTTACACAGCGGAGAGAAGAAAGACTTGATGAGCAGGGAAACTAAATGTGTTGGAGGCATGATACTAACGCGCTGGAGTAACTCATGAGTGAACGCCAACTTGTGCACGGCAATACACGCGGGTGAGCAAGGAAGCACGTCACCGTACTAAAGCGTTAGTGTTTGACATGTCTGAATGGTAATATTGACACATGTGTTCTGATATATTCCCTACACACACACACACACACACACACACACACACACACACACACACACACACACATACACAAACACACACACACACACACACACACACACACCTTTCTCAGACACCTGGGTTACTATCTTCACATGAAGCATTCCTCTTCATTTAACCACTATCTTCACGACTCTGTCATGCAAAGATAAATAAGATACAACGGAAACTATACGTTCTCACTGACATGGTGCATCTGCTAAGCTGTTGACTGAGATATCATGGTGGGAAGGTTACCTTACACAGAACATGCAATCTTCTCAAGTGACTACACATGTTGTGTAACTACAGACGCCTCGATTTACTTACATTAACAGTTCCAACCACACTCGTCCCCTCACCACGGTGGAGAGGCTGCCAAGTAGAGAGTGCATGATGCAGCCAGCATCCCAGACCAATCACGACTCCCAGTTACCCTTGACCTTGACCTTTCCTGTTCCTCCTCTACCCACGACCTCACCTGATCATTCCCACCCCACACCTCCTGAGCTACTCACGTTCGCCCTACCTCTGTCTACCAGACGGGACTGTATGTTTACCTGTCCTTGTAGAAAACAAGTTTTAGCTGAACTTTTTTTTTTACCCTTTACGAAAAAACTGTTTGAAAATAGATGAATGTGAGAAAAAATATTTGTAAACATGATCATGTTTTACGAATGTGTGATTGTGTGAATGTGAAAACTAGCTTTAACAAACATAACACTGAGTCATTTATTGATATAGATATATGCTTCAATGAACAGAAAAGGCGTCCTAGCTTCGTCTCTTCGATGTATATCAACTGACTGTTATATTTCTCTCTTGTGTCTCCCATGATGATGTGA
>JAUUDZ010014922.1:0-11463 GCA_032361705.1 Panulirus versicolor | reverse complement strand
ATGTGTGAACAGGGTAAGCATGGCAAAATTTATACTTTACTTACATAGGAGAGTACTCAGTGCTGATTGGATTTGAGCATATATGTGTACGGCACTTTGATTGGCCAAGTGAGTATAAACAAAGAGAGCTGCTCTCAGCATTTTGTGTATTCAGACTCATGACTTTTGACTTCTTTTATGTATTTTCATCTTTTTCATCTAGTAAAACTAGAGCTCCAAGATGCAAGCAAGAGCACTGTGATAAAACAGTGCTTTACAGGGTAGCACTAACTGGGGTTTTAGTATATTGTTTTAGATTATGTCTTCATCCTTAATGAGCAATTAATATCAACTCTGATCTTTTAGCATGTTCATTACTTTGGCTCCCCCCTTATTCTGTAAGACACACACATAACTTAAGACCGCAGGTTTTAATGCATTGGTTTAGGTTATGTCTACATCCAAGACCGCGGGTTTTAATGTATTGATTTAGGTTATGTCTACATCCTTAATGGGTATTTGATAGCAACTCTGATTTTTTAGCATGTTCATTACTTTATGTCTGCCACTTATTCTGTAATTTACACGGTTAACTTGTCAAGACTGCCAAACATTTTCTGAAATGTAGTTTGGTCACCCCATTTCTTTGTTTATTGTGCTAACTCATGCCATAACCCTTAGAACTGCTACATATATATCATTTGTATCTAATCAGTCAGTTAAGGCATACACCATATTAGACAAGATTCCCATGCCTTAGTTTTGAATTGCGCACCAAGTGTAAATTTCAGCAGTCCACCAAAGCAAAACAAAGGTAGATAAAAGATTTATTTTTCATTTTTCTTTTTCATGTGTATCTTTAATCATATAAGAATGTATGTTCTGAAATTTACTTCTTCATGTCACTTTTGAATTACATGCCAAGTGTAGCTTTTGTAAACTTCAGCATTCCATGGCAAATCAAAGGTAGATAATGAAATATTTTTTTCATTTTTTTTTTGTACTTATGCTTGCATATCTTCAATTTTACAAAAATATATTTCAAGTTTTCTGTCACATTAATTTCTCAGACAGTTGGTAGCCAGGTTTACTTGTCGTTGCAAAATAAGGGTTAAAAGCAAAGTTAGAAAGCTAACCCAGATTTTTTCATCATCCCTAAAAGCTCCAGTCACAGATAAGAGCCTAGACCTAGAATGAAACATAAACAAGTGCAGAAGTACTAGAGAAGAAAAAAGAATCAACAGTTTTTGAGATGATAGGAAAAATTTAAAAAGAGCAGGTTATTGTCGTTAGGAAAGACATGAAAACACAGAGTTCCAGAGCTTGATGATACAGGGAAAGGAACAGGCTGCCCTCGAGTTGTCATCAGTCATTAAGTAATCATTTGATGCTGTGGCTTCCTGAATTGTGTGGTGTAGCTAACGGCTTACCATATCTCACTCTGTTTTTAACAGCAAAATGTCCTGTAACTGTTACTCAAAGTATGCAGTGAAAAGCTTTGCTTGTCTTCATAAGCTTAAGCATTTGACATCTGTGTACACTGTGAACACAGTTAAAATTTTAAGGTTTAATAGGGATTAGATGTTAGATTAAGATGTTAGACATTTAATAAAGTAGCAGTTATATACCTGAGCTAATGTTGAAAGCAAGATGTAAAATGAGATTGTGGAGTGAGGCATTTTGCTGAGAATATTTAGTTAAGTTGGGTAATTTCACAAATTTTATTGAGAATAAGAAACTTTTTGTATCCTGTCTACTGTTTCATGCATGTCCAGCAGATGGGCTACTGAGTCTTCTCTAAAAACTGCGGTTAGTTGTCGTCATCTCAACGTGTTCACCTGTAGTTTTGCTTTTTCAAATATTTACTTTTTCACATCAGCCAGATATGTATCTTGTAATATAGGTTTTTCTCAAAATGTTTATAGTATGTCAATATATTCCTTTTTTTTTTCCATATACTTTTTGGGCTTCTTTGCACTCAAAAATTCTTTTGGTCAAAGCTTTGTTTGCTTTATTTGTAGTCCTCCCACCTTTTACCCTTTCACTCACCCATAAAGTTTGCATGTCTCTTGGTTATTGTATATTCCTGTATATTTTTCAGTTTAGATGTTTCCACATGAATTTCATAGATAGCATAAGTTTCTTATGCTTTTTTTAAAATTATGAGGAAATCCACTGCATTAGTTCACATTCCATTTGAATTTTGTAATCCCCGTGTATGTTGCATCTTTTTCATTACTTTGAGCAGCATAAAGCCATCATGTGATATCTTAAGTGTATACTGTACTGTATAGATTTTGCTTCACATTTATTTTTAGGATTTCAGCAGCGTATGTGGTTGTTATAGATTATGACTGTTTAATTCATGCACTGTTCATTGAGACATTTGTTTATCCATAGCTTTTTCTTAGAAATTGGTCCTAGGGTAATTAGATTAGATAAATAGCGAAAGGGTGGTCCTTTTGATTAGTAATATTGTTTGAGCCTGATGGTGAGCTAAAAGTTATTCTGTAATGTGGAGCACTGGCTTTCATCCATACCCATTTGAATCAGACTGCATGGGAAATCATATAGCTTTGGCTAAGATAAGTACTATCTATCTATCTATCTAGATATCAATCAATCTGTCTTTATCTCTGATGCCTGTTCCCTTCTGGAACTTCCTCAAGGGGGTGGCCATGGCAATAGATTCTCTATAACTGGTGAGCCCCAGTGCCACCTCATATCCTTAAGTGCCCCACCTAGAACAGGCCACGTTCAGATAGCAAGTGTAGGAGTGTTTTAAGAGGCCCCTACTTCATGTTCCAACTGACTACTACTACCTAGTGCTCCAGCCAAATGTCCCTACCTTCTACTTCTACCTAGTATTTTTACGTAATGCCCCTACATAAATGTTCCTGCCTACTACTACTGTCTATTGCTCCTACCATTTTGCCAAAAGGCAGGGCTAGCACTTAGTGCTCACTACAGGAAAATCTGGAGTAATGAAGAGTGAGCTGCGTGAGTTAAGTGTTGTTAGGTGTTATGTGTGATAAGGAGAGATTGTATGTTTGTGGACAGAATGCCAGTAGGCCATGTGCAGGTGAAGCAGAAAGAAAAGGTAGCTACCTAGGTCAGAGGAGTGCAACTTGACAACCACTAAAGTGCTGGCTCATTACGCAGCTGTCACTAACCCTCCTGATACCCTGGCGGGTAATACTAGCAATATACCTCCCTGGTCATTGGCTTTCTACCAGCTATTACCTACCAATAAGTAATAACACAGAGAAGTCCCATTCCAACAGTTTTCTGTCTGTTTATCTGTATTGCTGATGACTGTTCCTTCCAGGAACTCCCATCAAGAGAGTGGCCATAGCAAGAGTTTCCACCTATCCCTGTCCTTATAAGCTTCCCTCACATACACCACTCCATGCATTCTTACCCATTTCTCTCCCTCCAGCACTCTTCCACTCTACTTCCTGCAGGGGAGGCTGATGACGAAGCTAGATCACCAGGCAGGAATAAGAGGAGAAACCACTTCATTGGAAATATCTCAATAGAAGGGAACAGTGGATGCATGTTAGAGGAGCATTTTTCAAATATGTGTGAGCTCTAACTTTTTCTGATGATGCAAAGGTCATGAGAAAATGAAGTGAGGATAGCATCAACTTACAATGGGACCTAAGCATACTTCTAAGTTGGTCTGATACTTGGTTGATGAAGTTCAACACATGCAGATGTAAAGTAATAGGAATGGGACTGAGAAATAAAGTATGATGATTATCTAGCTGGAAATAGGATTTAGGATTCTTTGTGTGAGAAGGAATTGGGAGTAGACATCATTCTTAGCCTGACGCAATTTCTGCAGTAGGAGAATGGTTAAGAAGGTAAGCTGTCTGCTGGCAAATATTAGAATAGCTTTCAAGTATATAGATAAGGAAATATTTAGCAGGCTGTTTATATCCTAAATAAAGCCAAAACTAGAATGTGCTTCTCATATTTGATCACCACACCTAAAGAAGCACAGAGAACTAAGTAAAAGGTTCAGAGGAGGGAAACAAAGGTAGTACCAGATTTAAGAGCGCAGAGGTATAGAGAAAGGCTAGTGGCTTTGAGTTTGCCCACCTTGGAAGAGAAAAGTGAGAGGTAGTCCAATCACAGCCATTTTTTAAATAGTCAGTGATGTAGACTGAACAAACAGTCTACGTAGAGCATTCAGAGGATATGATATAAATTTATGGAAGAAACTTGTTAGAAAAGATGTAGAGAAGTTCTATTATAGAATGAGTGGTGGACGAATGGAACAAAGTGACTGAGTATATGGTTAATGCAGGCAGCATACATAACTTTTAAGAAGTTGTATGGTAGTAGAAAAAGTTCAAGAGATGGGGTCCTATGAGTGTTAAACTCCCTCCCTATACATTACGAATAGGTAACTACACACACACAGTTCCCTGTGGGGCAGTGTTTAGTATTACAGACCATGAGTCAGTCATCTTGAACCTACGTGGGGTTAGGCCCACACGCATTTGAATCCTGGGAGTTGCAGTCAACCTTCATCCAATCCCAGCTGTTTATCCTGTCTTAGGGGTTGGTCGATAAATGGGTACGGGCTTAGGCTGTGGTGTGTTTGTGTATGTATATACACACATAGGAGTAAAGACACAGTACATATATGTACTACTTTCTCTTGTAAAAAAGTTCACTGTAAAATCACATTTTAATCCCAGATTTTATGGAGTGCAATGAAAATTCGCAGTGGAAAAAAAAATCAGTTGTAAAATTTAAGAAATACATACACTTTTATCCCGAGCCATCACACTCCTTTTTGAGCGTCCTCATAACTTTTTTTATTTTTACCTAGTCATTAGGTTAGCTGTCAAAAGAAAAAAGTATTTCTACCTGTAATTGATAAATGAAATAGTAATTCTGGATGATACAATCATGGGTGAAATAAAAGACCTTACAAGTGGTTCAATGGTTGCTGTATCCTCAGACTCAGTTCACGTGTACAATTAATAGATTTTCACAAAAAAGTAAAAAATTAGTGATATCCATTATTGAACTTAAAAATACTTAGATATGCAGGAGTGGCACCATATCATGGCAGGAATGCAAAACACCATAGGTAGTTTGTTTTGATTTGTGAATTTGGTAGGAAGTTCCAGCATGCACTATGTTGTAACTTTGGTGAAACATTTGCAGATGTATGAACCTTTTGCCCTATAATCAGTATGTCTAGTAAGAGGCCATTAAGTGGCAGTGAGAAAAAAACTGCAGAACCATTACACTGGGTGTTAAGCTTGATGTATTTGTTGGTTTGATTTTAGTGAAAAGCTTTGTAAAATTTTTATAGCTGTGGGCCTTGCATGCTCTACTGTAGCAACAGTTAAAGTTTATCGTGATTTATTGTGAATAAAGCTTCACAATAACATCAAAAAATCAGCTCAGAAATTAAAGAATACACCCATATACTTGGCCCTCACACTCGCACAGTGGCCATCTCATAACATGCACACCAATTTTTTTTTTTCTTTTTTTATCAACTGGTCAAATAGTTTAGCTTATTCACTTAATAAGAAAAGGGAAAATATCATGTATTTTCTCCCCATAAGTGGTAAATTGAATATTAGTTCCAAATGATGCTTGTGTCATCCAGTGAATTATGTGTGAAATGAGGACCACACAGGCAGATCAAGAGGTTCAGTTCTGCAATTAATGGATTTTTACCCAAAGAAGTCACAAAAATTTTTGATTTGATATAATTGAATTGAAAGATATCACCATATATGATTGAGAAGCTACCAGTGACAGTGCTGAGGTAGCTGTCCCTGTAAGAGTATGTAAATTGTCTCATCATAGAAGTTTTGTAATGCAAGATATTGAGAGAATGTTCAGTATGTGGCTGAAGGATATGTCATCAAATTAGTTTTAGTATTGTTAAACACTGTCAATGTTTTTTCTATATAAGCCTTATTATTGTTTGTAATCACGTTTTTTATGAATTTGCAACATTTTGAAGGCAAATTATCTTCCAGGAATCCATCTCCAGTTTTATAATGAAAGTCATTGAGAAATTAGTTCTCCTTTAACAAAATTTCTCTCAACAAAAACCTTTTTAGGAATGGAACTCCTTCATTAAATAAGGGAATGGTGTACAAAGTTAAGAGATAGGGCACAACACTTTTAGTAGTCTCTCACACAAACAAACACATGCACACACACCATACAAGGGTACTTTGACAAACTCCAAAGTTGGTAAGCTACATTGTTGATGTAGTTCAACCCAAGTAAATGTAATAAAGATGAGTCATAGTGAAGAAAGGCCCTGATGTGATTATCATTCAGCAGGGATTTGTGTGAGCAAGAGTTTGCCAGCAAATATTAGAATAATTTTCAAGTTCATGGAGAAGGAATTATTCAGCAAGCCATCCACGTTATACATAAGGCTGAAACTAGAATGTTCTCAATAGTGGTCACTGCATGTAAATAAGCACAAAGAGCTGATAGAGATGATACCAGAATTAAGAGAGCTGAGTTACAGTGAATAGCTAGACGCTTTACATTTGCCCACCTTGGAAGAGAAGAGTGAAGGACGACCTGATCACAAACAACCTTTCAACTTCTTAAAACAGATTGATGTTGTAGACAGTGACCAGTTTCTGAAAGATATAGGGATAGAGCAACCAAAGGAGATACCATGAAATTAAGCAAGAAAATAGGTAAAAAAGATGTAAAGATTTGCTTTTGTTATATAATGGTGGGGGATGAATGGAAAAGAATGTCTGAACATGGTCATGGGTAATGCAGACAACATACATTAAAAGCAGTGTGATTGTAGAGAACATTTAAAAGACTGGGACCCACATACGTAAGACTTCCTACCCTAACAGGATAAACAGGTAATTAATTACACACACATTGAGATATCTAGAAAAGACGTTAACAAAATACTGAAAGGTCTTGACCAATACAAAGATTATAGGCCAAATGAAAGTTTACCATATATGCTGAAGGTGTGTGCAAATACTTAAGAGAGACCTGTTAAAATGCTGTTCAGGATGTCACTGGGGAGGGACAAAGTGCCAAGGAAGTGGCAAACATAATACCTCTATAAGAAAGGAGACCAGGAACAAACACTGATTGACAGACTGGTCTCACTAATGAGTGTTCTGTAAGGTTCGAAAAAAGGTAGTTGGAAAGCATTTTCTTTTTTCTTAAGAGATATTACTTCTTTAAAGAAAGGCAGTCATATTTAAAAACCTGGATTTCTATGAGAATGAGGTCTGTCTTAGACAAAAGGGAAGACTCTGTGGACTTTGTAGCTGGACTACCAGAAAGTTTTTGAGACTGCACCACCTGGGCTGCTGATTAAGAAGCTGAATCACCAGGCAAGAATAAGGTTAAAACTCATTCTATTGATAGAATAATATCCAAATGGAAAGAACTTAAGGATGCATGTCAGAAGAGTCTTCTCAAAATAAGGGGTCACCAGTGGAGAGCTTCAGGGGGTCTGTTCTTGGACCATTGCTTATCTTTGTGTAAATGACCTGCTGGTAGGTACAAACTCCTACCTGAATATGCTGATGATGCAAAAGTTCATGAGGAACGTGAAAAGCAGGGAGTATTGTATCACTTTACAAGGGAACTCTGGACCTTAACAGTTAAAACTAAAGTTAGTCTGATACATGGTTGATGAATTTCATCCCAAATAAATGTAAAGTATTGAGGATGGGCCATAGCAAAAGGCCTTGATGTGATTATCATTCAGTAGGAGACAAGCAGCAGGAATCTATGTATTAGTGACTTGAGAGTTTGCATTGTTCCTGTCACCAGACAATATTTAAGGAGACATACTTTCTGCTAGCAAATATTAGAATAGCTTTCAAATTCATGGATATGTGAATATTATGCTGTTCACCCCATACATGAGATCAAATCTAGAACATCCTTCTCAAGTTTGATCTCAGCACCTAAAGAAGCACAAAGAATTAATAGAGAAGGTCCAGAGGAGATTAACAAAAATGGAAGTGGAATTAAGAGAGCAGAAGTACACAATAATGCTAGAGGCCTTAAATTTGCTCACGTTGGAAAAGAGAAGGTTGAGGGATGACCTGATCTCAACCTTTTAAGTTTGAAACAAACTGATAATCAACAGTAAATATCTTCAAATGTGTGGTTAGAACCGTCAGAGGACATTGCTTGAAATTGAGCAAGTTTTAAGAATATGTGAATAATGTATTGATTATTTTTGAAGTATAAGGGTGGTGGATGAATGGAATAAAATGAATGAAGACATGGTATATATAGACAGCACAAAGAAATTTAAAAAGTTGTAACATTGTAGAGATTGTTTTGAGATGTAACATTGTAGAGATTGTTTTCAGATGTAACATTGTAGAGATTGTTTTGAGATGGGAGTCCCATGAATATAAAACTCCCTCCCTAAGAGTACAAATAGGTACTTACACACTCAGATTTTGAACTCCCTCCTCAGTACAAATAGGTGATAACAGTAAAGGATCAACTCACATATGGGTCATGGTCCTGGTGAAGTTCTCTGTTCTAAAGTTGTGTGCAGATACATTTCACAAACCACTTGAAATGTTGGTCAAATTATCACTGGAAAAGGTAAAATGTCAAGGGAGTGGAAGACAGCAAACATCATACCAATCCACAAGAAAGGAAACCGGAAGGAGGCACTGAACTACTGACCAATTTCCCTGGTGAAAGTGGTCTGTAAGGAAAAGGAAAGCAAATGGATAACTTCCAGCAGAGGAGAAAGCACGTAAGTGTGAGACAGCATATCTTCAGGGAAAAGAAGTCATGCATAATGAATCTTTTGTATTTCTGCGAGCACTTGATCTCTGGTTTAGGAGAGAGAAGGTGGGTTGATTGTGATTATATGTGCTGCCAGAAAACATTTAGCACTATACTGCACAGGAGACTGGAAAAGAACTGAATCTTTTGATAGATAGATTATCATAGTGGAAGGGACCAAAGCACACTTATCAGGGGAGCCTCCTCTAAATTAGGTTGAGTTCACCAGAGGCATGCCACCCAGGGTTCTGTCCAAGGACCTCTGCTCTTCTTGATTTGTATGAATGGAATCCTGCTTGAATGTGTACATGGATGATGCTAAGGTTATGCAGTATGTGAAAAGCAGAGAAGATGGCATTAGCATACAAGGGGATCAGACAAACTCATGAGTTTGTCATGTATGGGGTTGATGGAATTCTGCTCAAGTAGATATAAAGTAATGAGCATGGGTTACTGAAAAAAGGCCTCATTACTAATAATGATCAAACAGGAAATAAGCTGTGGGAGTCTATGTGTGTGAGAGACTTGGGTGTTGACCCTGTACCTAACCTGTCATCAGTGTTCCACTTTAGGAGAATTGTTGAGGAGACCAGCTGTCTGCTAGTAGATATTAGAATTATATTCAGGTTTATGGCTGTTCACATCCCTCATAAGACCAAATCTAGAAGATGCTTCTCAAGTTTGGTCATCATACCTAAAGAAATACAAAGAGCTAATAGAGAGGTCCTGAGGAGAGTGATAAAGTTTTTATCAGAATTAAGAGTTAAGTTACAGGGAAAGGCTAGAGTCCTTGAGTAAGGCCTTAGAAGGGAGTGAGGAGTGGTCTTTATTACAACCTTTAAGATTTTGAAAGAAAGTTTGATGATGTCAGTGAACAGTTCTTTGTGTGAAGTCGGGATAGAATGACATGATGATGTAACATGAAATGGAGGAAACTTTTTAAGAAAGATATTAAGAATTTTTTTTATAGTATAAGAGTAGTGGATAAATGGAGGAAAACGATTAAAGACATGGTAAGTGAGGCAAGCATGCAGAAGTTTAAAAAGTTGTATGATAGTTGTGAATCTTCAAGAGATGGAGCTCCATGGGTGTGACACTTCTTCCCCAGATGGGTAATTGCACACAATTTATTGTCAACAGTTATGTATTGCCTCCTCAGCTTTTTGTTAATCCTCTTTTTTCTCGTAATCAAACTTTAGCATTGTATGAATAGTATCATATATGGTACAGTCAATATTCATGCTAGAATATGTGAAGATAAGACCCAGTAATGGTGGTGCACCACTTCCTCTGATCCTAGTGTGTTTCTTGACATGCTGGTTTAGGAAATTTTCATGTATGCAGTCCTAAGAACTTGTCTGCATGACTCTGTCACCATTAGACACCAAATTGCCTGAGTCTATCTTTATCATTAAAATCCCCCTTATTAGTATATCACCATCTTTGAGAAGAGCATGTTTTACTGCTTCATGTACCCCCCCAGATTATTCCTTCATTTTCATCAGTGTTGTAGGTTATGGATCATTAAAATTCTTTAAATGATAAATATCAACACCTGTGCACTTCTTTCCCACAATTACCCTTACCAATATGTGTTATCTGAATTGGCCATCTTCTGCTATTTCCGAAAACTTAAGGCTGTCACTTATTAGGTAAGCCTGACTTGTTCCCCCTTTGTCTTTTTTTCGTACTTGCTATCATATACCTTTCTTGACAGAAGAGGTAAGATTTTTCTCTTTATTAAGCTTTGTTTCCACAACAGAAGAAGCAGGTGTGTACTCTAATACAGCCCTTGAATTCCAGCTCTTTATTATTTATTACTTATCAATCCTACATCCTACACACATCTTACATTAGGCCAAAACCAGAGTATATTTCCCAGGTTAGGTCACCACATTTGAGGAAGCACAGAAAACTAATAGAGAGCAGTAAAGATGGTACCAGAATTCAGAAAAGTCAGTTGCAGGAAAAGTCTAGAGGCTGTAATTTTGTCAACCATGGAAGAAGAATGAAGGATGACTGATCATAACAACCAGAGGCCAACATGAAAATAAAGAAGAAAGGATGTAAAAAAGTATTTTTATTAAATGAGAAAGGTGGATGAATGGCATAAACTGAATGAGGAAGCTGTAAGGGCAATGTAACTAAATGCAGATTGAAATGGTTTGGATATTTGAAGAGGATGAGTTGAGAGAGATTGACAAAGAGGATATACATGACAGAATTGAAGGGAGTAAGAGGAAGGGAAAGATGGAAAGATATAGTGAAGAAGGCTTTTTCAAGTCCTGAATATTGGAAAGGATGAGAGGCATGGGTGGGCTAGAGCAAATTGTAATCGTGTGGTATACTTGGGGAGAGATCCTATCAGTGGGCTTAACCAGGTATACAGAGCTGTCAAGCAAAGCCACAGAATATTCTGCAGGGCTTGACTGGTTGGGGGACTGGTTTCAGTGCATTATACGTGACAGCTAGAGAGTGGATGTGAGGAAATGAGACCATTGTTCATGTGTTCCTGATGCAAAACACAAGCATATTTAATGTGATAGTTTAAGCATAAAAAGAACAAATTGATTTTGGGGAGTTAAGTTGAAAGTTTAAGCATAAAAAGAACAAATTGATTTTGGGGAGTTAAGTTGAATAATGGCTATGATCCTTGGTTATTCATGATTTATTTAATTTATATTT